>BGPR01033364.1:0-17013 GCA_013235015.1 Araneus ventricosus | reverse complement strand
TAACATTATGTGACGCATTTCTATTAATTGCTTGCGCAATTGTTTGGCCATTATACAAAGAAAATATTTTTTCTTCAAAAGTTTTAGGAAATTTAAAATTTGCATTCATATATAGGCTGTTTAAAAAAATTAGCAAATTATCAAAAATAATTAGAATTAAAAAAACAAAAAATAGCAAATCAATTAAACGCATTATGTTAAAATGATTAAGACTAATAGACTACTGTTCCGATTTCTTAACAATTTTTCAATGTTAATTAAAACGCATGGAGAAACTACACTTCAAAACAGTTAAAATTTATTATTCAGTTTTAAAATATAAATTTTATTTGGGCATTTATTTACTGCAAAGCAAAATTGCAATCAAATTTAGATTACTTCAAATATTTCGAGATATATCCTTATTTTAAAATCTTTAAACCCATTACTATCAAATATTAAAATCCATTATTCTTATAACTGATTTTAATAACTGACTACTTCGAACTTATTTCTTAACTATAAAATCACTCGTGATGTTATGACTGGTGCAAATTGCCTCAAATTTGACGTGTTTAAATAGATATATATGCGAGAGAAATGTTTAACATTGATTGAAAACAAATAAGATAAAGTTATGCTTTTTATGACAGGCAATATTTTTTTTATTTACATATTTCTTTATTCAAAAAACCTCTTGGTAAACAACATTCCGTGTGAAGTATTTTTCGTTGTTTAACAATTTTCCTTGTACTTCAGATGTCTTTGTGTAAATTTTAACGTTGCCAAAAAATATTATCAGATTATATCATCACGATTGCACTAAATAATTAGACGCATCGTGGCGTCCAAACTATATCACTCGCATGATATACCACTGACGTATTTTACTACTTTCTATTAAAAAACGGAAATTAATTTGAAATATATGATTAATATAATTTAAAATTTCTCGGGGACCATTGATCATAGCGATATAAATTTTATATCAATCGATAGAAAATTTTATTTCACTATTTTAGAGCTATTAAATTTGAAATTAGAACGACAATTACTCTTTTAAATTTAAAAGTACTGAAATTCAGGTTCACTAACAATGAAATAATGCTGTTTAACGTCTCGCAGTTATTTGGCGCGAGTTTTATTGTTGGTGACGTCAGAGCGTTACCGAGAGACAGATCTGCTATTATATTAGTAATTATTCGTCGTTAAGCTAAATTCATTTGAAGATTGTTTTCCATCTTTTTCACACTACTTTCCAAGTTTAAAGAAGATTACGAAACGTTAAGGATCGTAAAAGATATATTATAAGATATATTAAGGATCGTAAAAGATATATTATAAGATATATTAAGGATCGTAAAAGATATATATAAACAATACGAATAATAGTTGATAATAATAGATAATGAAGACTGGTTTATAATTATTTTTAAAGTTTTGCGAATTCTCTTTCTATTACTAACGTACGCAATTCTTATTTTTCTACATAAATTTAATTATTAATTTTATGAAATGCTTGCGAATAGCTGCAAACATTTTTCTAAAGCAGCACATTGTTATTTATATGCAATGTAACACAAACCTATTCTGAATTTCTTTGGTATTTTTGAAACATGATTTCTACATTGTCTGAGACAAAAACATTAATAATACAAAACAATTATATTTTTACTTTTATTACTCGTAGCTTTTTCTCATTCAGATTCACCGTTCTTAGTTGAATACTCATAAATAGCATACAAACATCTGGTGCACACCCAAACATCAATTTAAAGCATTTTATTTAAAATCTATCTTTCAAGATGACATTTGTACTTTCAAGAAATCAAAAACTATGGAAACATTCCCTTTCCAAGACAATTACATCATTCCTATTAAATTACCATTCTTAGTTGAATATTCATAAACAATGTACAAAGACCCTGTGCACGTCTAAACATCAATTCAAAGCACTTTGTTCATCTATCTTTCAAAATAATATTTGTACTTTCAAGAAATCAAAAACTATGGAAGCATTCCCTTTCCAAGACAATTACATCATTCCTATTAAATTACCATTCTTAGTTGAATATTCATAAACAATGTACAAAGACCCTGTGCACGTCTAAACATCAATTAAATATTTGTTCATCTATCTTTCAATATAATATTTGTACTTTCAAGAAATCAAAAACTATGGAAGCATTCCCTTTCCAAGACAATTACATCATTCCTATTAAATTACCATTCTTAGTTGAATATTCATAAACAATGTAAAAAGACCCGGTGCACGTCTAAACATCATTCAAAGCATTTTGTTTAAAGTCTATCTTTCAAAATGACATTTGTACTTTCAAGAAATCCAAAACTATGGAAACATTCCTTTCCACAATTACATCATTCTAAATTACTTATTCTTGTTGAATATTCTAAAGTTAAAAAAAGACCTGGTCATTAAACATCAATTCAAAGCATTTTGTTTAAAATCTTTCAAAATGACATTTGTACTTTCAAGAAATCAAAAACTATGGAAACATTCCCTTTCCAAGACAATTACATCATTCCTTTAAATATTCTTAGTTGAATATTCAAACAATGTAAAAGACCCTGTGTACGCTCAGCATCAATCAAAGCACTTTGTTCATCTATCTTTCAAAATACATATTTGTACTTTCAAGAAACAAAAACTATGGAAGCACTCTTTCCAAGACAATTACATCATTCTATTAAATCTATTCTGTGAATATTCATAAACAATGTAAAAAGACCCGGTGCACGTCTAAACATCATTCAAAGCATTTGTTTA
Organism: Araneus ventricosus; assembly: GCA_013235015.1. Classification (NCBI taxonomy): domain Eukaryota; kingdom Metazoa; phylum Arthropoda; class Arachnida; order Araneae; family Araneidae; genus Araneus; species Araneus ventricosus. Next base: position 14,246 of record BGPR01033364.1, on the reverse strand, counting down.
AAGTCTATCTTTCAAAATGACATTTGTACTTTCAAGAAATCAAAAACTATGGAAACATTCCCTTTCCAAGACAATTACATCATTCCTATTAAATTACCATTCTTAGTTGAATATCATAATGTAAAAGACCCAGCACGTCTAAATCATTCAAAGACATTTGTTAAAGTCTATCTTTCAAAATATATTTGTACTTTCAAGAAATCAAAAACTATGGAAACATTCCCTTTCCAAGACAATTACATCATTCCTATTAAATTACTATTCTTAGTTGAATATTCATAAAGATGCACAAAGCCTAAAATGTCTAACATCAATTCAAAGCACTTTGTTCTATCTATCTTTCAAAATATATATTTGTACTTCAAGAAATCAAAACTATGAAACATTCCCTTTCCAAGACAATTACATCATTCACTATTAAAATTGATTCTTAGTTGAATATTCTAAACAAATTTAAAAGACCCTGTGCACGTCTAAACATCAATTCAAAGCACTTTGTTCATCTATCTTTCAAAATAATATTTGTACTTTCAAGAAATCAAAAACTATGGAAACATTCCCTTTCCAAGACAATTACATCATTCCTATTAAATTACCATTCTTAGTTGAATATTCATAAACAATGTACAAAGACCCTGTGCACGTCTAAACATCAATTCAAAGCACTTTGTTCATCTATCTTTCAAAATAATATTTGTACTTTCAAGAAATTAAAAACTATGGAAACATTCCCTTTCCAAGACAATTATATCATTCCTATTAAATTACCATTCTTAGTTGAATATTCATAATGTAAAAACTCCTGTGCACTCTAAACATCAATTCAAATCTTGTTCATCTATCTTTCAAAATAATATTTGTACTTTCAAGAAATCAAAACTATGAGCATTCCCCTTCCAAGACAATTACATCATCTTGTTAAATTTCTACTATTTAGTTGAATATTCATAAACAATGTACAAAGACCCTGATGCTAAACATCAATTCAAAGCACTTTGTCTATCTATCTTCAAATGATATTTGTACTTTCAAGAAATCAAAAACAAGGAAACATCCCCTTTCCAAAGCATTACCATATCATTCTATTAAATTACCATTCTAGTTGAATTCATAAACAATGTACAAAGACCCTGCATCTCTAAACATCAACAAAGCACTTGTTATCTATCTTTTCAAAATCAATATTTTGTACTTTCAAGAAATAAAACTATAAAACAGTTCCCTTTCCAAGACAATTAATCATTCCTATTAAATTACTCATTCTTAGTGAAACTATAAGGACACAAAGACCCTGTGCACGTCAACATCCAAAGCACTTTGTTCATCTTACTAAAAAATGACATTTGTACTTTCATGAAATCAAAAACTATGGAAACATTCCCTTTCCAAGACAATTAAATCATTCCTATTCAATTACCAAATCTATCATTCTTAGTTGAATATTCATAAACAATGTACAAAGACCCGGTGCACGTCTAAACATCAATTCAAAGGACTTTGTACAAAGTTTATCTTTTAAAATTGCCATTAATGCATCTAAAAAGTAAAAAACTAAGTGGGCGACTCAATTCTAAAAGGCTCGGAAAACCCATTGTACTCAGTTGCCTGCTATTTGACGTGAAAAACGTGTTTGTCCCCCTTTCCAAAACTAAGCGCGTAATATCAAGTTTTTTATTCCATGCCATGGAGATGCGGAAGTGGTTTACTTAGTGTCGTGTGAGAGGCTAATTCGTGTGGAAGTTGAATTCTTTAATTTTTGAGGGCAACTCACAAAGAAAAAATTGACTGAATTTAAGAAGATGAAATTAAAGGAAAGGGTTGCTTTTTACTTTTTTTTATGAATGTAATGAAGTAAGGTTGGTTTCTTGGAGAAAAGGTCATGATCTTTGACTGACTTTTATCCTTTCTTCTTCGCTGGAGTAATGCAATTCTCTTAGATTTCAACCCACCTCTTCCTATGTGGGTAGGTCGTCTTTCAAATTGAAAAAGTTTCTTGAAGAAAATCTGGTACAAAATTAGTTTCTAGGTTGATTCAATAGAATAAATTCTATCTGAATAACCATAGAAACGATACCATTCTTTGAACAAGGAAGAAAATATAATGGGGATAGTAAAAAATAATTATATATAGGAGTAAATAGCGAGCACATGTAATATACAGGATGACCACAAAGTCTTCACAGATTAAAAAACAGCGTGAAATAGCCGTTGAAGGTTGAACTGTAAAGATTTATCATTGCATAGCCATAAATTTATTTTTGCTATCGACGAACAGACAGCATTCTAGGTTGATTCAATAGAATAAACTCCATCTGAATAACCATAGAAACAATACCATTCTTTGAACAAGGACGAAAATATAATGGAGATAGTTAAAAGTAATTATGATAGGAGTAAATAGGATGTGTAATATACAGCATGATCCCAAAGTCTTCACAGATTACAAAATGTTAGCGTGAAATAGCCGTTGAACTGTAAAGATTTATCTTTGAATAGCCCTAAAGTTTATTTTTGCTATCGACGAAAAGACAGCATTCTAGGTTGATTCAATAGAATAAAATCCATCTGAATAACCATCAAAACAATACCATTCTTTGAACAAGGACGAAAATATAATGGAGATAGTTAAAAGTAATTATGATTGGAGTAATTAGGATGTGTAATATACAGCATGATCCCAAAGTCTTCACAGATTACAAAACGTTAGCGTGAAATAGTCGATGAAAGTTAAACTGTAAAGATTTATTATTGCATAGCCAAAAAGTTTATTTTTGCTATCGACGAACAAACAGCAAAACTAGTCCATCTACATAAGCAATAAGCTATAATTTTTGACAAAATGACGTCCATGAGAGAAAAAGCACAAAGTTCTGTGTTCCGGCCATCAAATAGGCCATTTCTGTTTAGATGATGTTATGGATACAATCTTCTATTTGTTAAGACCCCCGGCCGTCACTTGGTAGCTTAGTTGGCAAGCCCTCCGCCTCCCCCGTCTTGGGGCTCTGTACTTCGTCGCAAGTCGGTTCCCGCGCGAAAAATTTCCTGTCAAATGGATTGGAAGAGATGAGCCCCACCATGGCCTCCACGCTGTCTCAAGTTACTCCTCTTGATTCTTTCTTTTGGGGTTATATCAAGGAAAGAGTCTGCGCCATACCAGTTCGGAAAATATTTAAAAAAATTAATTGAAATATTATTAATTGAAATTGAAATATTATTAATTGAAATTGAAAATTTATCAATTGAAATTGAAATATTATTAATTGAAATTGAAATGTTATTAATTGAAATTGAAATATTATTAATTGAAATTGAAATATTATTAACTGAAATATTATTAATTGAAATTGAAATATTATTAAATGAAATTGAAATATTATTAAATGAAATTGAAATATTATTAAATGAAATTGAAATATCATTAAATGAAATTGAAATATTATTAATTGAAATATTATTAATTGCAATTGAAATATTATTAATTGCAATTGAAATATTATTAATTGAAATTGAAATATTATTAATTGAAATTGAAATGTTATTAATTGAAATTGAAATATTATTAACTGAAATCGAAATATTATTAACTGAAATATTATTAATTGAAAGTGAAATATTATTAATTGAAATTGAAATATTATTAATTGAAATTGAAATATTATTAAATGAAATTGAAATATTTAAAGCTAGAGTAATAGATTCTCTGTGTCTAGTCTTTCTTAAAAAAGGCTGAATAGTAAGTGATGAGAACTAAAATACCACGTTGGCATTCTCTAAACCGCAAAGACAGAATACATTGAAATTCGCTAAGGTACTTCGTCTTATTAACTACATTACAGTATTACAATTTACAAAAGGAAACTTATAATCTCAGTACAACTTTTCCGCAATAAGGTTTTATGACCAGGGAAAAACTTTATGCACACTCTCTATTATTTCTAATTTAACTCCAATTATTAAATGTTTTATTTCTAGGCCGTTGTTGCAATGTTTTTCCGTCATTTGTCATTCAAACCAAAAACTAATTGGTTTTCTAATAAACCATCTCAAACAATAGAAATAGCGAATGTGTTTATGTGTGTCTGTTGGCGCAGAACAGATTGTTGGACTTTGAGATACCAAATTTCGCCAAGCATATCTTGAGGAGTAATAATATACACCTAAAAAAGTTTTTTAAATGTTCATAGGATTTTAATTAATTAAGAATTAAGTAAAATTTTTACTTTTTTGTCAAAAACTCAAGTAAACGTTATTGTCCAAGACTAATATCTATATCATCATGAAAAAAGGAAAAATATCTTTCCATTTACACCAGTCTGATTATCCTGTCGATTTTTTTCTTTCTAATTTCAGCAAATTAAAAAAAATTATTAAAAATAAATATTTTTAAATATAATTTTCAACCATACTTTTTATTGTTGTAATGAAATTTGAACTATTTTCATGGTTTATAAAATTGTGTTTTGTTCCTTTGCGAAAAACTAAGACATGAAGATCTTGTTCATTTTTAACACGTTGAGCAGGTTTCGTTGCACATGTGTTTTAATCAACGTTTGTAAGTTTTTCAGTTTTGAAGTACATACAGATGAATTTAGCTTCGGAATTCAACACTGATGAAAATTTTGAGTAGATTTTGTCATTTTTAAGCATTATTGTTTTCTCTTGTCTTATAATAGAACTAGAAAATCACCCGTCATGGTTTCACGGGTGCAAATTGCCTCTTCATTCGAGAGATTTCCCTTCAAATTTGGCGTGTTTAAATAGATATATATGCGAGAGAAATGTTTAACATTGATTGAAAACAAATAAAATAAACATATGTTTTAGGACAGAAAATATTTTTTTTATTTACATATTATTTAAATATTTCTTTATTCAAAAAACCTCTTGGTAAACAACATTCCGTGTGAAGTATTTTTCGTTGTTTAATAATTTTCCTTGTACTTCAGATGTCTTTGCGTAAATTTTAACGTGATTCGGAATCCTAGACCTTGAAAGTGCAGCGTAGAGCTGTCCATGTGAAAAGAAAGGCTCATCGAGGTAAATTCCAACATGATCGAAAGTTTGCCCCTTCGATTTGTTGATAGTCATCGTGTAAGCTGGAATTAACGGGAACTGGCGGCGGAATGGTAGATTCACGTCACTGGTGGCTAATTTACTTCTTGGCAAGAAAACAGCATCGCCACGATTGCATTCAGATACAATTTGGCGTCCAAACTATATCACGCGCATGATATACCACTGACGTAATCTACTACTTTCCATTGAAAAACGGAAATTAATTTGAAATATAGGATTAATATAATTTAAAATTCCTCAGGAACTATTCATCATAGCGAGATAAATTTTGTATCGATCGATAGCAAATTTTATTTCACTATTTTAGAGCTATTAAATTTGAAATTAGAACGACAATTACTCTTTTAAATTTAAAATGACTGAAATGTAGGTTCTCTAACAATGAAATAATGCTGTTTAACGTCTCGCAGTGCTATGGCGCAAGTTTTATTGTTGGTGACGTCAGAGCGTTACCGGAGGATCTGGGCTATTATATTAGTAATGTATCAAAATATGTTATCCCTTTCTAAACCAGAAATTTTTCATACTCTTCGTAACAAATTGTGTAATAAATAATCGTGAAATAAGCAATGCATCAACAAGAAAACAACTCTGAGAAGGAATTGTTGGTTATGTAAAATAGGTGGAATAAAAAGCGTAACGTGATAAATGAGAGTTGCAGCTTTTCCTCAAAGGAAGGGATAGGGAAAACTGAACGCTGGGAAGATGAAAAGTTTTGAGGAAAAAGAAGTAACCTTGATCGTGGAACAGCGATGACAATGACCGCTCGATGTAAACAGATGCCAAAAAGGAAGCAGGCTTGTTTACATTCATTTTAATGACGTATGGTTCCACGTTTAATGAAGTCAATAAGCCTGTCTAACAATAACACGTTTCGATAGTCAAAGCAGAAATTTGCTAATGGTATCGATAGAAGACAACTTTCTGCTGATTTTGTGCAATGAAAATTTTATGAGGAATTTTGAATTATATAGCACTCGACTGGAATATCAAGTTCATCTTAAAGATTTTTTATTTACAAAATGCAGAAGATATTCAGCTAATTTTTAGTAACTGTTTTCATGGTGAACAAGATCATCAACTTGGTAACAAACAATGACAGCTCGATGTAAACAGGTGCCAAAAAAAAGGAAGCAAACTGTTTACAATCATTTTAATGATGCATAGGTTCCACATTTAATGAGAGTCAATAAGCCTGTCCTAGCAATAACACGTTTCGATAGTCAAAGCAAATTTGCTAATGGTATCGATGAAGACAACTTCTTACGTTTTGTGCAATGAAAATGTTGGTGCTTTAGCACTCATTCGGAATATCAGTTCATCTTAAGTTCTTTATTTACAAAGAAATGTAGGAATATAATTTCGGCTAATTTTTTTGGTAACTGTTTTCTTGTTGAACAAGATCATCCAGTTTGGTGACAATGACCGCTCGATGTAAACAGGGTGCCAAAAGGAAGCAGGCTTGTTTACATTCATTTTAATGATGTATGGTTCCACGTTTAATAAAGTCAATAAGCCTGTCTAACAACCAACACGTTCGATAGTCAAATCAGAAATTTGCTAATGGTATCGATAGAATAACTTTCTGCTGATTTTGTACTATGAAAATCCTTTAGTGCTAGCACTCACATTCAGAATATCAGTTCATCTTAAGTTCTTTATTTACAATCAGAAGATATTCAGCTAATTTTTTAGTAATATTTTTCTTGTTGAACAAGTCATCAGCTTAGTGACAACCGCTTGATGTAGGTGCCAAAAGGAAGCGAGCTTGTTTACATTCATTTAATGATGTATGGTTCCACGTTTAATAAAGTCAATAAGCCTGACTCTAACAATAACACGTTTCGATAGTCAAATCAGAAATTTACTACAATAAGCATCGATAGAAGACAACTTTTCTGCTGATTTTGTGCAATGAAATTTTTTTAGTGCTTTAGCACTCAGGCTGAATATCAGTTCTCTTTTTATTTACAAATGTGGCAGTATATTCAGCTAATTTTTTAGTGGCTGTTTTCTTGTTGAACAAGATCCATCCCGCTTGTTGACAATGACAACTCGATGTAAACGGGTGCAAAGGAAGCAGGCATTTACAGTAGTACAATGATAGTATGGTTCCACATTTAATGAAAGAGAATCAATAAGCTATATAACAATAACATTTCGATAGTCAAAACAAATTTGCTAATGAGCCATCGATAGAACAACTTTCACTGATTTTTGTGCTATGAAAATATTTAGTGCTTTAGCACTCATTCGGAAATATCAGTTCATCTTAAGTTCTTTATTTACAAAATGTGAGTATATTCAGCTAATAATTTTAGTAACTGTTTTTTCTTGTTGAACAAGATTGTCAGTTTAGTACCGTAGCAAGTAGTACATTAGTGTTGTGTAATTTCTATGACAGAAAAATTTTAATAAGAAATAGGAAACTAATAAATGGAAATATCAAATTATTTTGTTTTTTTGTCGTCCCTGTTTTCCAAATGAAGATGATGGTGCCCCATTAGGCAACACATATATTTGACATTTCTATGTTCATAAAATGTATTCTTTTCATCCGTGTATCCTTGGCATTTTAAGTAGCATATTTATATATTTCTTTTAGGTAGATTCCTTATAGGGAATCTACCTATTGCAATAAAATTTCTCATAACACGACTTGGAAAATTTTGCAGATCTTCGTTCATGATCCTAGAGACCCAAAACCATCCTTCGTTAAAAAAAGTCTTATATATATATATATATATATATGTGTATATATATATCTATATATATTGAAATATAATTTGCTTCTTGATATGTCTTATTTGCTGATTTTGTAATAACGCTTTTCCTGTTATCTTTGAACACGATAACTGAAGTAATTTTCATTTTAATTTTAATGGCGTGGGATGTATTGTAAGGATAGTGAAAATCTCAGTCGAGTTCGCGGAATGTTCTATCCAGCTCAAAGAGGTCTGAAATGGTGGGGGTTGAAATTTTGATTTCCCTCAACTCCTTTACGATTGAAAATGGAAGAAAATTTAAATTAGGCGAATTATCAACCTTATCCATAACGACAAATTTTTTGCATTTAAATTTTTCGATGACTGCAATTTCTTAGAAGGTCATGAGCTGAAATGTGATTTTCCTCTCTTTTCCCTTCCCCTTCCCTCTCCCCTAACTTAAAGTGGCATGATTTCAACTATGCATGTACCTTGTTGGAAAGGCTCGTCATTTGCAGTCTCTTCCACACCTTTCATTGTTGCAGCTATAATCATATGAAAATAAAGGGCAGAAATGTTCTTTCCTTACATCCCGGACTAGGGAATCTTCACCTTTGCCCTTCCGGCTTGCCGACGGATTTTATTTTGCGATCCTTAATAAAGGTGACGTTTCCTTGCCGCTCAGCCATAATGGTTGCAGGCACGGAGAAATGAGGGCGGTGTTCTTCAGAACCAATGAAGGATTTTCATTTTAGTTTGTCTTCTTTTGGTGAAATCCTTTTATTTACTTTTGGGTATCTATTTAATTTAAACTAATAGTATATAAAAGGCAAGAAATGAAAGCACAGCATATTCATTCCAAAACTGAAGAGTTCCTGGTCTGCTTTAACTCACATATATACTAGTTTATGCTTAGGTATTCTTTCCAAATTGGCATCAGCAGACCGGAATTGAGCCATTGATAATTGAGTGCTTTTCAAGTTAAATTTAAATTAAATTAATTGAATAGCCATCTCTTAGAGAAAGATATACGCGTTTATGACTAGCTTCACAAATTATCCAGATGATTGTGCATAATAAAATTACCGAAATACTAACTACATTACCTGATCACCAAACTTCAGGCTGGCGCATGAAAATCGAAATTTTCCCAAGCCAAATTCAGATTTCTCTGTTCCGTTGAATCTTATTTGATGACATTCTAGTTACGAATATTCTTCTCTGCATTACGTGACCACCAAACTTCATGCTGGCGCATGAAAATTCGAGGCCTACAGCTAAATTCAGATTTCTTTTCTGTTCCGTTGAATCGTATTTAATTGACATTCTAATTACAGATATTCTTCTCCATTACACGGCAACCACCAAACTTCACGCTGGTGCATGAAAATTCAGGAAATTTTCCCCAAGCTAAATTCAGATTTCTTTTCTGTTCGTTGATCTTATTTAATTGACATTCAGTTACAGATATTCTTCTCTGCATTACGTGACCGCAAACTTCATGCTGGCATGAGAAAATTCGAAAATTTTCAAGCTAAATTCAGATTTCTTTTCTGTTCGTTGAATCTTATTTAATTGACATTCTAGTTACGAATATTCTTCTCTGCATTACGTGACCGCCAAACTTCATGCTGGCGCATGAAAGTTCGAAATTTTCCCAAACCAAATTCAGATTTCTTTTCTGTTCGTTGAATCTTATTTAATTGACGGTCTAGTAGTTACAGATATTCTTCTCTGCATTAAGTGACCACCAAACTTCAGGCTGGCATGAAAATCAGAAAATTTTTCCCCAAAGCCAAATTCAGATTTCTTTCTGTTCCATTTAATCTTATATAATTGACACTATAGTTACAGGTATTCTTTACTCTTTTCAAGTATCTTTATATTTCTTAACATTAAAATATGCGCGTTTAAAAAATAAAATAACTCCTTGAGTAAAATCTGCCTATCTTTTTCATTTTACAGTCAGAAAAATCGGTTTTCAGTGAGACTCAATAGCTTATGTAACTATCACACAGGACTAAATCTAAACAGTGTGAAGAAATGTTGTTTTAGTCAAATTACATTTGCTACCCCATAAATAGAGCAGAAACGGAGAAAAGAGGAATTGTAACATCTGACGCACCGGACGACAGGTCGAATGAGTGGAATGATCTCTGACGGCCTGAAGAAAATTCTACATCGCTTACTTCTCCTTCAACTCACATCTTGTACTCACGTGCTGTGCAGTCCAGAAGAAAGAAGTTAAGGGACAATCTGACGTAGAAGAAAATTCTACATCGCTTACTTCTCCTTCCGCTCATGTTGTACTCCACGTGCTGTTGCGGTCAGAAGAAAAGTTAGGGACAATCTGACGGCCTGAAGAAAATTCTACATCACAGCTACTTCTCCTTCCAACTCACATTTGTACTCACGTTCTGTTGCGGTCAGAAAGAAAAGTTAGGGAACAATCTGACAGGCTGAAGAAAATTCTACATCGCTTACTTCTCCTTCAACTCATATTTGTACTCACGTGTATTTGCGGTCCAGAAGAAAAGTTAAAGACAATCTGACGGCCTGAAGAAAATTCTATCGCCTTCTCCTTCAACTCTCGTTACTCACGTGCTGTTGCGGTCCAAGAAAGAAAAGTTAAGGGACAATCGACGGTCTCAAGAAAATTCACCGCTCGCTTACTTCTCCTTCAACTCTACATGTTGTACTCACGTTCTGTTGCGGTCCAGAAGAAAGTTAGGGACAATCTGACAGGCTGAAGAAAATTCTACATCGCTTGCTTGCTCCTTCAACTCATATTTGTACTCACGTGCTGTTGCGGTCAGGGAAGAAAAGTTAAGGGACAATCTGACGGCCTGAAAGAGAAAATTCTACATCAACACTTCTCCTTCAACTCCATGTATTTGTACTCGTGCTGTTGCGGTCAGAAGAAAAGTTAAAGGAACAATCTGATGGTCTGAAGAAAATTCTACCATCGCTTACTTCTAATTGTTGTGAGGTCCTTAAAATTATAACTACAAAATCGGAAGTTATTTCTTCTCGATTTTCTCAAGTATAATATGCAGTAGCGGCTCGTCCATTAGGGCTGCAGCACCCCCTGAGAGGTAATTTTTTAAACTTGTATTTTATCGTTTGTAATCTTATTGGATTACTTTCCCTCTCAGAGTTCAATGATGACTTACAAAAAATGCAAAAAAAAGTAATAAAAAAATTGAAAAAAAGGCATAAAATAGATCCAAACAGAAGAGAGACTGAGTCTTAGCTGCAAAATAATCACCCCCCAATATCCTTTCACTGAGCAGAAACTCCGGAGTGAAAAAAAATCAACTCTTTCTTCCTTTAAGCTTAGACGGGCTATGGGCTGCAAGTCAGCACAGCTCTGTAACACGGAACCAACTGATTGAAAGAAGGATGCTCTTTTGAATATATTTTTCTTTTTCCTCACTCTCCCACAGAGATTGCAATCTCATTGGCTGTTTATGAGTTTCAGTTCGTGTTGCGACAGTAAGATTAAAGCAAATAATACTCTTCTAAAACTTTCAAATTTTAGAATTTCAATAAAAATGTATTTAGTATGTTTTAGCTTAAAAATAAGTTTCTGTATATGGGTTATTTATTCATTTTTTTTGAAAGAGTATTATCAATTGACCTGGGCAGAAGGGATTATTTATATTATTATTATTATTTTTCGTCTATGAGGAATCGTCACATCAACATTCCTTTTGGTACATTTAGTAAAACTAATAGAAAATGTCATATGCTGGTTATCTGCTTTGTTTCAATGCAGGAAATTTCACATCTGGATTTGGAATTTAAAATTGGCGTACTTGGAGATGAAGTAGCTTTTTTAAAATTGTATTCTCTTGATAAACATTTTTGCAGCACTCCTCGTTTCTGACTCACGGGCCCGCCACTGATAGCCATGGTTTTTTATATGAAGAAGTCGAGTCTTTTGCATTGTAAAGAAAGTAGAGTTTGTCAAATACACATTTTATTGATTTTCGATTATTTTTTGATTGTTAATGAGTTATTCGATAAAATAACTGCAATTGTATTGCATCAATATAAAAAATCTCTTTTAAATCAACAGCGGTTGGTTTGATCTCTTTAATTGTGTTCGTCATTGTATACACACAGGTGTCCATTGTACTCGATGCCCAATAATTAATTTCTAAGCGGTTAGAGATAGGCATATTTTACCAGGAAAATTCTGTAAGTGATGTAAGAATTATATTTTATATTGTTCCAATCAATGCATGTACTGCTGAAAAATTACGAAATCCTAATCATTATACAGTCCTCAGTACTGTGGAGTCATATTTATTATGGGGTTCCCACATATATCAGTTACACCCCCCTTTTAACTTCTAAACGGTGACAGCTTCGGCCATAACGTTGGTGTCTAGGTATAGTAAAAAAGGCTATGCGCTACTCGATGAGTAGACAAGAAATGTTCGCGCACAATTATATTGTAACCGCTTATATCCGTTACCATCCTTTTAACTTCTAAACGGTGACGAAAACTTCGGCCGTAACGTTGGTGTCTAGGTATAGTAAAAAAGGCTATGCGCTACTCGATGTGGTAAAAAAAGACAGAAATGTTCTTCTGATTATATTGTAACCACTTATATCCGTTACCATCCTTTTAACTTCTAAACGGTAACAGCTTAGGCCATAAAGTTGGTGTCTAGATATAGTAAAAAGGCTATGCGCTACTCGATGAGACGACAAAGTAATGTTCGCGCAATTATATTGTAACCACTTATATCCGTTACTATCCTTTTAACTTCTAAACGGTGACAGCTTCGGCCATAACGTTGGTGTCTAGGTATAATCATAAAAGACTATGCATACTCGATGAGTAGACAAAGAAATATTCGCACAATTATATTGTATTCACTTATCCGTTACCATCCTTTTAACTTCTAAACGTGGTAACAGCAGGCCATAAAGTTGGTGTCTAGATATAGTAAAAAAGGCTATGCGCTTTACTCGATGAGACGACAAAGTAATGTTCAGCGCAATTATATTATGACCACTTATATCCGTTACTATCCTTTTAACTTCTAAACAGTGACAGCTTAGGCCATAAAGTTGGTGTCAAGGTATAGTCAAAAGGCTATGCGCTACTGGATGAGACTGACGAAACCCCAATGTTCACTCACAATTGAAGTGTAACCATTATAACCGTTACTATCCTTTTAACTTCTAAACGGTGACAGCTTAGGCCATAAAGTTGCTGTCTGGGTATAGTAAAAAAGGCTATGCGCTGCTACTCGATAGGACGACAAAGTAATGTTCGCACAATTATTGTAACCACTTATATCCGTTGTTACTATCCTTTTAACTTCTAAACGGTGACAACGGGCCATAAGTTTGGTATCTGGGTATACTAAAAAGGCTATGCGCTACTCAATGAGATGACAAAGTAATGTTCGCACAATTATATTGTAATACATATATCCGTTACTATCCTTTTAACTTCTAAACGGTGACAGCAGGCCATAAAGTTGGTGTCTGGGTATACTAAAAGGCTATGAGCTACTGGATGAGACGACAAAATAATGTTCACTGTTAGCTAGTGTAACCACTTATATCCGTTACTATTCTTTTAACTTCTAAACGGTGACAGCTTAGGCCATAAAGTTGGTGTCTAGGTATAGTAAAAAGGTCTATGCGCTACTCGTTGAGACGACAAAAGTAATGTTCGCACAATTGTAGTGTAACCACTTATATCCGTTACTATTCTTTTAACTTCTAAACGGTGACAGCTTCTGCCATAAAGTTGGTGTGTAGGTATACTAAAAAGGCTATGAGCTACTGGATGAGACGACAAAGTAATGTTCGCACAATTATATTGTAACCAATTGTATCCGTTACTCTATCGGCACAACTTCTAAACGGTGAGCAGCAGGCCATAAAGTTGGTGTCTAGGTATACAAAAGGCTATTTGCTACTGGATGAGACGACAAGTAATGTTCACTGGTGTAGTGTAACCACTTATATCCGTTACTATCCTTTTAACTTCTAAACGGTGACAGCTTGGGCCATAAAGTTGGTATCTAGGTATACTAAAAAGGCTATGCGCTACTGGATGAGACGACAAAGTAATGTTCGCACAATTATATTGTAACCTAGATTAAATAAATTAATTTTTAAATCTAGAGTCTTTCTTCATTCGTGTCAAAAGTCAATTTTTTGTTACTGTTTCCAGATAGGCTGGCTTCCGTATTTATCTAGGAGATATTTACTGCTGGGGTGTTTTATTTCTTTTATAACTCTAGCTGTTGAATGATTATGTGTGGAGATATAAAAAAATTTTACCAATGTACAGACCAATAAATCTAGCATAACATTTTGAGTAGAATGATAAAACCTTGATATAGTAAAATCTAAATATCATGAAAACAGAATCACAGCGTAAAATATTGCAATGTGTAGAAACAATAAATTCATTGGCTATGTCTGTATTGA
>BGPR01033363.1:0-17014 GCA_013235015.1 Araneus ventricosus | reverse complement strand
AAGCATTTCATTTCTAATGCCGATTTTCAATTCTTTTGTCGTCGTACCATTTGGAGTTCACATCTTATCATACCACTCAACTTTTTTCCGTGCCGAGTTAAATTGTTCTTGAAAGTAGATACCGCATAGGAGCAAAACTCTGCCATTGAAGTGGAGAAGAGAATCCTTCAATCCATCTGCCATTAGACGCATCGCTGATGTTGTTGATGCGACCGACGAAAGTTTCTTTTCTTTCTTGACACTCTCATCAACTCTTTAAATCACAGGATTTTCCCTTTTCTTTACTTTCGTTCGCGACTTTCTAGTGTCTTCTCGCATTTTTTCTTCAAAATGTTTTCTAGAATACCTATGAAAAAAAATTTCTTTTGAGAATTTCAGCAACGGTGGGAAAAAAGAATCGAACTTTAACTGCATTTTGATTAATGTACAATGTCGTCTCTTCCTTTTTTTTAGAAATGTTTGATCTTTTCGCATAAACCGAGTTTTAACAGATTTTTTTACTAGCCTTTTAAAGGGAGATGTCGGTGTGCATTTATCTTCTGTGTAATTACCAGCTACTGGCATCACGCGGCAAATAAGGCATGTTCTGCCTTTTTGCGCTTTTGATAATTTTATTCAAAGTAAAGCCGAGTGCACTTAATTGAGACATAATTAGAAGGAAATAAAACGAGTCATGTAGATGATGAAAAATCAACAGAGCAATTACTCTTATTTGGACAGGTTTGAATTTATCTCGTTAAATGCATTTAGGATCCAAAATGACTTAAAAAATATATGAGACCTAAGTATAAACTAAATATGTTGAAAGAAAACACCTAATATGATTTATGGAGTCTTAGAAACAAATTTCACTAAGGAAATGGAAAGTAGTTGGTTTTCTTCACAATTTGCGATTTCTAGAATGTTAGTCTTGTTAGATTGTTAGTCTGGTTTTTGAGTTAGTCTTAATATTAACTACAATATTCGATTTCTTTGATTCTAATGAGATAGTAATATTACTGTTTCAAAAAGTCTTTTCATTGTGTTGCTTTTAGGGCTTGCAATAGCAAGCAATTTCTTTCAATAGATTGTTTGGAGTTGTTTTTGAATTAGTCTCAATATTAACTATAATACTAGATTTCTTTGATTCTAATGAAATAGTAATAATACTGTTTCAAAGAGTCTTTTTATTGTGTTGTTTTCAGGGGCTTACAATAGTAAGCAATGTCTTTCAATAGAATTTTTAGAGTTGTTTTTAAGTTATTCTCAATATTAACTATAATAATCGATTTCTTTCATTCTAATGAAATAGTAATAATACTGTTTCAAAGAGTCTTTTTGTTGTGTTGTTTTTAGGGGTTTACAATAGTAAGAAATTTCTTTCAATTCATTTCAATAAAAATGAAATATTTACTGGAAAATTCTTTTGAATTTATCTATGGATTTTATATCTTCTACTTTTATCTTACTTTAATATAACTATTAGCAATTATAGGGCCGTAAAAATAATCAGTTGATCAAAATATTTAATTCAAGTGTCTACAAATTTCTCTCTTCTGAAAAAAATTATATAACATTGACAAAGACATTATAAAATATTATGGGATTTAACCGTTGCAAACCACAGCTTTCAGTTCGTCATTTTTAGACTAGAATTTAGAAATCTGCCAATATCCGAAATTAAGATTAGGAGACTATAAATTGAGAGATAAGATGGACTCTTGCAAATGCCGAATAAAAAACTAGGCCTATTCAGTCCAAGACCTTGTTTTGTTATATTGATTACAACTTAAAATGTCTTATGAAATAGATTTCTATTCTCAAATATAAAAAAACTGTTGAATAAAAAATTGAGAATAGTAATGTAGAAACAAATTCGTAAAATTTCCTTTTCAATATGTGTAACACAGCTCATAAAAAATGGAAAACTACTTAAAAATGTAATCGTATACAAAATTGAAACAATATTAAATTCTAAAGAATCTTAAGACAAAAGAATCCCTATAAATGTTGAAGTCTATAATATAATCCTCCTTAAAATCATTTGAAATAATTACATAAAAATATAGTTGCGTTTCGAAATATATATCTAATGGATAATATCTAATGCTTATCTAATACATTAGAAAATAATATTTAATAATATATATATATATATATATATATATATATATATATATATATATATATACGTAAAATTGCTTCAACATGTACTACTATTAAAGCAATATTACTGATTGCTTATATTTCTGTAGCTGATAAAAAATAAATAATATAACATTTTAGGAATTATTGCTGTAAACATAGATTCAAAATTCCAATATATATTTCAAAATTATTAAAAATTTGGGACAAAATTGTTAACTCAAATTGGATTTATATTTCTTTATTAGTCCGTGCTCCATGCACGAGACAAGATCTTGACTTTTCATTCAAAGAAAACCGTGAACCTTTTATAGGAATCTCTTCTCTCATCTGAAAGGATTTATTAAGGAATAAATTTTCTCATCCTTTTGTTATCTGATGCTGAAAAAAATTCAGATTCAGAGGAAGAACTTTTTCAGGTGAATAAATCTTCGAATTTGGATGATTGATGTCTTTTCATCCACAGCCTTTAAAAATAAAGGTTTCGGATGGAAGTAAAGGAATAAAGGATCAAGGAAATAAGGAATTGTTTTTGTCATTCTTAAATGAGCTTTTCGTTTTTTATTTTGTATTTTAAGTCCGATCTCGGCTTTAGTTTCATATGCTAATGGAAGCTGAAATGATAAAGGAATTGGAATCATCTTTAATGAAGTGAAGCTATTCTTCCACATAACTCTATGTTCCGTGTATAAAAAAGATACACAAAAGATTCACAGAAGGAAGATTAACACAAAGAAAGTTTCTTTTAGCTAAATTATTAAATATTATTTTAGCTAAAGAAACGTATTTCGGCAAAAAGTATCACGCATTGTTAGGAAATGAACCGAAATTAATCAGATGGTTATTTCTCTGATATTTTAAAAAATACATTTTATCAATGAGTCAGAAACACTACGTTATGAAATTATTTTCGCTTTCATGTTAGCACTATTCAAACACTTAGCTTGATATTCATTTTTATTGAAGGGGTTTTTAAAATTTATATGAATTTTTTAAGAAATTAATACTTACAGCGTTGATATTCACAACACTTAACCGGAGATTACGCGCTCCTTCTTAATCCTATGAGCCCTATCCGGCTTCAAACCTCCTGTTCGACGGAAGCCGGACTCAGGCGGTTTCGGACGACTGGGTGAATTTTTTAGCAAAAATGTAGTTCCTTTCTTTGTTGACAATTGATCGGGCAACCATAGGTGTCGACATACTGGAATTTCCGTAAAGAACGTGACGATTCCATTCTGTTTTTGTGAACGAAAATTCACTCCAGGTTCCGAGACAATGGAATACTCACTCTAGCCGGGTTCAGAGAGTTAACGCACGTTAAGCCGAGTTGGGGTCATTCCATGACCCCAAACTGAAATTCAATCCTGCGCTGTTACAAATGATACATTTTTAAATGAAAAAAACATTTTGACTTTTAGACATTAAGAATACAGTGCTTAACACAAATCAAATCTACTCCATTGTTATCCACTTATGAAGCACGGATTTCTAAAGCGTCAGTTTTTCGCGCATCTTTTTCACTTGAAAAGTTTGGTGCGGATTTCTCGATAAATATATCTGCGCACCCTACAATTAAATGCATCATGTTATCGTTGATGAATAACTCCCATCTCTTCACGGGGATTCTCACATCTTTCGCTGGCCCTTTTGTTCCAGGTAAGCATGACACATTATTATGACAACGAGTACGAATATTTTGCCTAAATTTTTTTTCATCCACTATACGCCAACTTTGATGAAAACCATTCCGAGTTACTTACTTCTTCATTTCCATAATCTCCGTCCTCTTTCGATACCGTATCATATGAGCTGAAACTTTCATGATTTGAAAAACTCTCTTCTGAAATATCTTCAGGTCTATTGTTTTCATTGTCAAAGTCTGAATCTTCATCAGTTTCAAGTTCAGCAAAAAGTTTACGTAAACGCTCCATTTCTTTTTCATATGAAGTCGGCATTGCGAGCAGAAAGTAAATTCTTCGATTCTAAAAGTGCAGCAACGAACTGACGTTATCAGCTGCGTGAAATAACTGGCTTGTGGAACAAATGGAAGGACGCGCGGGGTCATTCCATAGCCCCAGTAACTGACAAAATCTGTATTAGGGGACGAAAAACTCTTGAAATACTTTCTAAATACTCAGAAAAGGCAGAGGGGATGACTAACTCAGCTACTGGTAAGAAAAAAAAAAAATAAACGGTTGGCTATTTTTCTTGGAATCGGAGTTTGCCGAGGGTTTGGGGTCATAAAACCGCCCGTCCCCCGCGCGTCCTCTCGGGTTAATGGATATCTCAGCTATACGAACAGAAAATAAACAATACATGTGCTTGTGAAAAATGGTTTTCTAATAAACACGTTATAAATATGAAATGATGCTAGTTTTATACTTAGAGTTGCAAAGATTGAATGTCCCAGTAAATTTAATAATTAAAAATATTATAGAGTATAAACTTCAAACAATAACGTTGGCACATTTCCATAGTAATGAAACTTGGTTCGATAAAATGGGATTACAAATAGACTTCTTTCATGAATTGTAATTCCCTCAAAAAAAGTGATTTCAACTTTGAAATTGGAGTTAAATTGTGAAACAATAAGTGACACAACAGATGGCGTTTAACCTTAATGGTCAAATGAAAGGACTGATTAAATCCTTTTTTACAATTTTACGCATTAGATGAATTATGAATCATTTCAAAATAATCACTTGCTTAAAATTAATTACTCGTAGCAAATATATGATACTATTTCTGAGAATATGCTTAGTATTTGCGTAACAAATTCATATTCAAATGGCATCAACACGATTTAGGAGTTAGCAAACACCTTCAGATCTTCTGACTTGATCATATTCAAAATTGTAATTTTAAAGATCAAACGATAACCAAAGCATTTTTTTTTGTTTTTTAAGTAAAAAAGTTAATCTGACATTTATCAATAAGAACAAATACCATTTAACACTCTGCCTCCTAAGCCGCCTGTAACCGGCCATGCAACTTCTATACCAGTGGGGCGGATTTCGGCCGGTTGCTGTTCCGAAAGGGAGGAAAAGGCAGTTGGGCGAGTGGTCATTAAAGGGACCCTTAGGGGAGACATAAGGAATGAAAGGCCTGCCATTCATATCTCCCACCACCCCTAGTGAGGAGAAAAGGGGGAACTGGGTGGACGAATCCATTCCACAGATCAATTAGTACACTGTAAAAAATATCCGTTTTTTTCCCGGACTTTTTCCGTATATTTGACGGTTTAAAGCTGTTTTGTTGACAGAACAGTTTTTCACCGTTTTTCGCTCCAGCCATAAACGGTTTAAAACCGTCAGTTCAAATTCTATTTTTCGTCATACGGTATATCTTTCCGTACGATAACTTTCCCTTTTCTTAAATGTAATTTTATTGCATTCATTTCATGTTTTTAATAGGGTTCCATCTCCGTAACCTTAAAGTACGTGTTCTGGCAATAGTTGATTTTTGCACCACTAGGTGGCGCCACTAGAGCTATAGTGACTTTAAAACTCAAATAGATTATTTTTTCTTTATTTTATGAAGTCTCCGGTGGTCTAGTGGTTAGAGCGACTGCCTTTTATTTCTATGAACGCGGTTTCGATCCCCGGCTCGGAGGAGTTAGAAGTTTTGTCACCATCTTGCATCGAAATCGTCCAAGTAAGTTCAATTAAAAATTATATTAATTAAACTAATTGAAATTAATAATTAAGCCTTGATTAATTAATACACATCAGCACATTACAACTCAACTCGAACAGAAGGAGAAAAACAACTCAATTCAGTCGATGACGTCACTTACTTCGATGACTTAATTTTTACGAAGAAAACTTGATTTCATACGGTAAAAAACTGTTGTGACTACGGATTTACTTCTTAACTTTTACGGGAAAAACTTGTTCCTGTATGGTAAAAAACCGTTTTGCCTACGAATTTACTTCTTAACTTTTACGGTTTGTGCACAACCAACCCAGCTGCCAGTTTAAAACCGTAAATTTTACGGGATTTTTTTTACAGTGTCAGCAAACCTCCGTATACAACTGTACTTGGATTTTGAAAAATCTTACTAGACAGAGGGTTAAAATTTATCAAGCGTGACGTTTAGATCATATTAAACAGAACTTTATGTTCTTTCACTAATGTGATCTGATTTCCCAGATTAACCGGGACATTCATTCATTCCGGGACACGGATAACATTTAACAAACGCATTCAGCTGTTCTGACCTGATTATATTCATTCTATAATAAAAATTGGCAGACGGCCATCAGAATCAATTTATTAGCTTTTAAGCAACCAAATTTATCTAACAATTGCTTAACCAACCACAGCTATATAAAATTTATCAAAAATTGCATTTAGGACAAATTAAAGCAGATAATTTGGGTCTTTTATTGAAAAGACCAGACGCCAAGAATTAGTCGAGACGGTTTCGAATTTCAACTGTTCTTACTGGATTTAAAATTTGTTCTAGATTTTGCTTATAAGTAAATAGTTCATATCAGAAGATATTAACCATATTTAGTTTTTAAAAATTATATAAAATATTAAATTTAAATAAAAGTCAACTCACATTCCAAACTTTTCTTACAAATTTAAAGTGTCCAGGTAAAATTGGTCCTTACAGACCAGATATTCGACTTTTTTGTCCAGGATTGGTAAAGTTTTCCGCATTTGAAATAAATGCCCCTGATTGTCCCACTTTTACATTTACTAACTAATTCCATATTAATAAAGAATATACACTAGATCTAACTTTACAAAATTAGTTCTGAAGAATTCGCCTGTCCAACTATACGTAAATACAATCATATTTATCGAATGAATCAGCCTAAAGGAAAAAACTGCAACAGTAAAAGCGAAATATATTGTTAAATTTTCTTAATCTCTTTGTTTTCTGAATTTTTAAAAATAATTTGCTCTGACTGTGTTCTTAATTTTTTAAGTTAAGTAATTAGCTCTGATAGTGTTCTTAAATTTTCTTTATTTAAATAATTTGCTCTGACAGTGTTCTTATTTTTTTTTTTTTATAGTTTTATATTTTGCTCTGTTCTTAACTTTTTTTAGTTAAATATTTTGCTCTGACAGTGTTCTTAATTTTTTTAGTTAAGTAATTTGCTATGACAGTGTTCTTAAATTTTCTTATTTAAATACTTTGCTCTGACAGTGTTCTTAATTTTTTTTAGTTAATTATTTTTTTTACTTTACCTAATAGTCAATCCTCCTCCTTCTAACTACGGTCCTGAATCGAAGTTCAGAAAATCCAGTCAGTTTACTTTTATGACTTTACTATTACAATTTTGTAATACATTGAGTTCCAGTATAGGTGAGTTTTTTCAGATTTTTCTGTTATCATAAGTTGGATCTACAATTCTCTGTACAAAAAAAGAAAAACTAAAAAAAAAATCGACGGAGGCTGTCTCTACCAAATGGCCTCTGGGATTGAAGGCCGTAGAGTTACTTACCCTACTCAACTGTGACTGAAGTAACTCTATGTGCTTATTAACTGTATAGTCTATAGTGACTATTAGTCTAGTGTGACTATGTGAATCTTTGTAAAATTCTTCGCGATTTTTACCAACTTTGCAACTCGATTGTGACTAAACCTTAATTACAAATTTTAAAATCATTTTTGCAATCTTCAATGTCTGAAGATTGGAGTTTTTTTGTTAAATGAAACTAAAACCATCTCTCTATGTTATTTGGATGCGGAGCTATAAGCGTTTAACTTTAGCACGGAATTAGACTTGAGCAATTCTTGAGCAATATTTTGCGTGAACCTCAGATCGATGACTGAATTGCCTTAGTCTGCGTGCACGCGCATCGGTCGCTGTGACGTCATTAAAATGTTTAGTGATTTTCACCAACTTTGAAGCTCAACTGTGACTAAACCGTAATTCCAAATTCTAAACTTCTTTTTGAAATCATCCAGGTCAACCTTTCTCTGTTAAATGAAACTAAAACCAACTCTCTATATTATTTGGTAGTGGAGCTATGAGCGTTTAAAAATGCCACGAAAAGCGTCATAAATTTTTCCTTTCCAGACACAACATTAGACCACTATAGAGAGACGTGAGTCTACGTCAAAAAAATCTACACTATTTGTGAAATAATTATTTACGAAAAAATTCAAATTCTTGAAAGAACCAAGGAAGCTCTCCAAGCAATTGTAAATTAATCTCACGGTCAATGAGTAAGAAGCGAGAAAATTGTTAACACTTTATTTTTTGGTCTAGATATTATGAAGTGAAAAATTTATTTAAACATGTAATATATTTTATACGTCATGTTAAAATGCTCCTAGAAATGCTATATAGAAAGCATGATTTAAATTTCATCATTAAGGAGGATTTAAGTCTCACACTTTAGTAATGTCATTGTTTTCAGTGCTGTTACCATGTGATGCATTTGAAACGCAAATTCAGATCCAAAGACGTATGGATAAATAAACCATTATATAATTGACTCTAGAAAGTGTGCCCCTATATTAATCAGTCGATAAACGTATAAATATATGTTATCCCATAGTTTAAAAAAATATTTTTTAATCATAGTCATTGTCTTTTAATAATTCCTTTAGTAATTTAAGGCGACCAGGGACCTTCAAAATCATTTAAAAAATTTTAACTAATAAAAAATTTTAAACTAAAATTTTTAAATAAACTAACAGCACAATATAAGACAACTAACAAAATTTCACTGCAATATATTCATTTATTTCTGAGTTATGGATATAAATGCAATTTTTAATAACAATTAATGGCATTTATGATAAAATGTTCCAGGCTCTACAAAATCACTCTAAATTCTTTTATTAGTTACTCTAACCCTTTTCAAACATAAAATTGGGATTAATTTTTATGATTCAGTAAGCAACTTCAAAATGAAGCAACATAATAACTCGATACTATGGATTTCTGAAAGAAATATACCCAATATTTGATACAGAAGAAATTATTTAAGGTTTAACAACAAAATAACTTAAATATGAATGCCAAAAATTCTTCGCCATATGTGTTTTTATAGTTATGTAAAATATCATGAAATTTGAAGCGCTTGGAATATTTATCGTAAAAGCCATTTATATCCACAGAGAAAGAGATACAAGAGGTCTCACTCTCATAGACACTAATGGCAACTTTTTTAGCATTGCACTTCACATAGACAGTACGCCACCAATGTGCGATAGTGTGAACTAATCTGACTATGTCACTGAGACGCGAGAGTTTCCCTATCGTCATGACAACGATGCAAACAGTTATTTCAATCCCTATCATAATGCATGCACATTTTTGTCAGATTATTCGATATGATAGGCATTTTAAAATGCTTCAG
This sequence comes from Araneus ventricosus, assembly GCA_013235015.1. Classification (NCBI taxonomy): domain Eukaryota; kingdom Metazoa; phylum Arthropoda; class Arachnida; order Araneae; family Araneidae; genus Araneus; species Araneus ventricosus. The sequence continues at coordinate 7,558 of BGPR01033363.1, read as the reverse complement.
CAAGTGCACAAAAATAAAACAAAATTTCATTATAAAATAATGAAATTTTGTATATAAAATATACAAAAAGTGAAAATAAGTATTACCCTTGGAAACGTTTCAGTTATTTTAATAACCTCTTATTAGAATTTTGAAACGCATTTTAAACTTACCGTTCTCATCTCTAGGAAACTTGCATAGGAAAGTAGTCTCATACTATGTAGAAAAAACTGGAATAGTCACTAATATCGATTCTAAATAAAGTATTGGGCCTAATTCGAAAAGAAAAACGCTTATAATAAATAATCTGCGAAATTTGACAAGGAGCAGCAACAATTAAACCGGCAACACAACATGGCGGCGTTTCGCTTGCTTTTCGTTCGATATACAATATGGCGTCGTGTTATGGTTTGTAGTTCTCTCACAAAGACTGTCCAGCATAGGTGGCGCTGCGATAGTAAACCAAACTCCGGAGTGAGACCACTGGTACTCTTTCTCTGTGATTTATACCCATAACTCAAAAATAAATAAATATATTGGAGTGAAATTTGTGTGTTGTCTTACTTAGTGTTCTTATTAATGCCTGCAAAATTTCAACCTGATTAGTTGAAAATTTCAAAAAATGATTTTGAAGGTCACTGGTCGCCTTAATATATAGCCAAATCACTGTTCTAATTTCGAAAAATACATGAAGAAAACATGTTTACTACAGAAAGTAAATAAAAGTTTGTTTTTAAACTGCTTTGAAAAAGGTTCTTGTTGACCCAACCATTAAAGGACTTTGTCGAAGTCCAATACAAATCTAACTGCAAGCAAAGGGAAAAAAAGACTTTACATTAAAACAACTGTTAAACGCTTGCCATATTTATGTTTTTGAAATAAATAATAAGTTAACTCCAGTTATTCTAAAAGAATCCCTTTCTATATTTATGAGTATGTAGAAATCTATCAGTTGCAATTCGCGATTTCGAGCAAAGAGTAGAGCAGAAAGAGTTTTTACAACTAAAAATAATTCAACTTCCCCTTTTCGTGAGAAAAACACATTAGCAATAAATAACATAAACAGTCAGCACTCTGCTTAGCTATCCTTTTCGTTTTGAGAGCTGTCTTTTATAAAGCCTTTAATGCAACAGATTGATTTTTTTCTAGAGTTGTAAACCTTTCAGCTCTTTGCTACTGTAAACATTTCTAAGCGGATATCGGCCAGAAATGTTATTCTTTCCATTAGAATAAACACTGATTCCTTCTTTCAAATTATATATTTTTCTTCTTAATCTTTAATTATTGCTATTCTAGAAAAATCTTGATAAACCTTGGAATCCCAGTATAGGTGAGGTTTTTTCAGGTTTTGCTATTATCATACATTGGATTTATAATTCTCTGAACCTTGACCTACCTCTCTGACGTGAGGACATTTTTTCTCTATTCTGGGCATGGGGTAAGTTTATTTTTATGATAGCTGCTATTATTAACCTCAAAGGAAAACAATCAAAATGAGAAGAATATGAAGAACCAATGCTGCAAAACCGTCTCATAAAAATTACCTAAATGGGTCCACTAAATCTGTAGGAGGATAAAGACAACTATGTTATGTGAAGTATTACTATTCTTACTTATTTCTATACTTAAACTAATTGTCTTTATTCTTAAATTGTCAACTATGGCAGCTATTGTTAAATCTTAAAGCATTGTCATTATTCTTAAATTTTTATCTATTGTAGCTATAGATAAATCTTTAAAAAACTGTCTTTATTCTTAAATTGTCAACTACTGTCATTATTGTTAAATTTAAAAAAATCCTATTTTTTCTGAAATTATCAACTATTATAACTATTGTTAAATCTTAGAAAATTGTTTTATTCTTAAATTGTCACATAAAATAAAAAATATGCTACTTTTCAACTGAAAATCTAGTTTCCCATAATTTCCCATAAAATTAACATGTTTATCCCGTTTTACCCCACTAATGGGGTAAGTTTTTCTACACAAAATCATTAGTAAAAAAGTTAGTAAAACTATGACTTTTCCTGAAAGTTATATTAAAATCTGATAAATAAAAAATATTTTAGTAAAATTTGTCAAGCTCCAACAGGCCTTTAAATCTTAAGTATACCGATTTACCCCACTTTCCACTATTGTTATAAATGTTTAAATAGCAGCATAAAAATATTATGAATTTAAAGGTGCAATTTGAAAAATTTATATTTATCGAAATTTGATAATCGCTGCCAGAATGAAAACGTATCGAAAATCATAATTGTAAATAAGAACATAACTCTTGCTCGATATTAATATTTAAAACTATAAATTTCTGCATGTGCTATGAAGATAGAAATTTGATAGAATACACGTATTAATACGCTTTTTTTTAAAACACTTCAATTGAACCTGACGTGTTTTATGCTTGTAAAAATGGAATTATTTGATTAAATTTTCGCCCACTTTCTTATGTCTAAAAGTTTTGAAAATTTCCACATTTCTATGTTCTCGAAGACAATACACTATATTAATATTTTGAGAACTTAACCCGTTTATCGCCACAATATAAAAAAAAGGTCCTATCTGCTGGGACGGTTGAAACAACTGGCTAATTATAAATGAACTTTCATTAAATTATTAACATAATTATTTTGATAAAAAAAACTTTAAAGAAATATTTATTTTGAACGTAGGCAAGCGAATGAAGCAAATTTGTCTCAAACAGGCTACTAACTCAAAATTGGCGGCATTTACGTAAGACAGCAAACGTATTTTGTTTGGTATCCTACGTTTTACCTTTATGTATTCATATCGCCAGTGTGAATCGTTGTTAAGCAATTGATAAAAAAGCAAAAGATTTCACGTGAAGCATGCGTGATTCATACGGCCCGAAGAAATACATTACATGTGAGACACACTTGCTTCACGTGGCGATTAACGTGTTGATTATCATTTTGGTTCGATTCAAATGGCGCCACCTGGTAGTGAATTTCAGAAAAAAATGGATCTTAAGAGCCCATTACTAATATAATAGCCTAGATCTGTCTCTCGGTAACGCTCTGACGTCACCAACAATAAAACTCGCGCCATAGCGCTGTGAGACGTTAAAAAGCATTATTTCATCGTTAGAGCACCTAAATTTCAGTCATTTTAAATTTAAAAGAGTAATTGTCGTTATAATTTCAAATTTAATACCTCTAAAATAGTGAAATCAAATTTTCTATTGATTGATATAAAATTTATCTCGCTATAATAAACAGTTCCCGAGAAATTTTACATTATATTAATCATATATTTCAAATTAATTTCCGTTTTCTAATAGAAAGTAGTAAATTACGTCAGTGGTATATCATGCGCGTGATATAGTTTGAATAAAGAAATATGTAAATAAAAAAATATTTTCTGTCATAAAACATATGTTTATTTTATTTGTTTTCAATCAATGTTAAACATTTCTCTCGCATATATATCTATTTAAACACATCGAATTTGACGAGAAATCTCATTGCCTGAAATCAAATTTTGGGCAATTTGCACCCGTCATACAATGACTGGTGATTTTCTAATAATATTTATAATAATGAATTATAAATTATAGTGTTAAAAAGGAAAAAAATAATTTTAAAAAATTCAACATCATTGAATTATTATAATATGGAGCCAAAAGTATTTTTGTTTTTAAAAATTGAAACAAAAATTCGAAACAGGTAAATCAAAAGAGCTGATAATTAATTCTCCAAACTGTCTGAACAAAGTAAATAAATATCGAAACAAAGAAAACTACCTGCGATATTCTCAATTTCCAAGTTTGTTAATATTTCACTTCCTTAACAAACATATTTTCTCATTTTCGAAACAAATTCTACTTACTCTGGAAATGAAAATAAGAGAAAAAAAATCATGTTTGAACAGAATAAAATGGAACCAAGAACAATAAACAAGAGTAAGAAGAAAACGCGAAATACTAGAAAGTTAAAAAAATTATTGCGAGATCAAAAATAATCAAGATGCATAAATCAATACAAAGAATCTCGATGCCTCGAGTTTAGAGGTTTGAAGTGTCTCATTAAAATCCTAATTGGATTATTCTCATACCCCGAAGACAATACAAATCATTCTCCTCGGATGAGTTTTCTTAATTAATTGCGTGCATTTTTAGAAGGGTCTCTTCAACTGCTGCTTTGGGATTGATTAAAAAAAAGTGGAGAAGAGTACCATGCTTAATACACGTATGAATAATTCATTTCAAAGTCGGCTTAAAAAACTTAACAATTTGTGTAATTTACCAGCAGAAGAATTTGAGAAGTGTCCTTTAAGAATAAGAATTATTGTGAAAGTTTTCATAGATTTTTCCTGATAAATATGCGTGAATTATCGTCTCATAGAAAGCATTGGCATGTTTGTCATAAAAAATGAATGTATTTGTTTCTTGAAACAAACTAAGCAGAGGATTTAGTAGCCTATTTCTTACAAAAAATATTATTGATTTAAGATGCCCACAAGTCATTAAGATGAATGAATTTTAATAAACTATATAAATTATCATTACATGGATTTAACTGTGTCTTTGTGGCAAAATAAAAAGTTTCACAACTATTGAGTTACGTACTTTGAAAATGTATTTCAGGTTGTGTGAAGTAAAAGAATTTTTTTCTTTCTGTAAAATGAATTCTTGGTGTAAAATATCTAGCATTATTGTCTTTTTACGGTATGAGTTTTCGAATAAATTTCCTGGTCTCACATAATTCATATCTAATGTCCACAAGGAAGAAAGAGGACTTTTTTTCAGAAATTGTGATTTACATTTCACTACTTTTAGTTTTAGACATTTTGACCTTAATTTTTTTTTACTCCAAATACTTTTGGTCTTAAGAAGTCTAAATATATGCATAGTGTTTGATTATCTTGTTTAGAAAGTACTTTATTTGCTTTAAATTTTTTGGCAGGAATTTCTTAAATACAGTGCAAGTCATGTATGAACACAGCAACAGTCCAACACGCAGGATAATGGAGAATGAAGATTTATTCACAAATATGCAGGAAAACATGTATCACAGGTACAGGAAACAATAGTTCTTGCCCAGATTAGCAACGTAAACAGACAACAATTCACAGGTAATAACAGTTCAGCACTTAGCAACGCAAACAGTCAGCAAATAACTAATAACGACAATAACAGCACTTTCAATAGCGCCCAGCTTACCAGCTGCCTAGCTCGCGCTGCAGATGAAACTCTAAAGTAGTTCCAGTGGATCAACACTGCTACCGCTCGGCATCTAACAGTTTACTAGCTCGCATAGCGGATAGAACTCCAAAGACGTTCGCGCTTCAAGGCGATCCCAGTCGATCAACATTAACTCCGTCATCCAATCACTCTTCTTATATAATCTCCCCGGGAGGCCGTGACGTCACATGGAATCATCTAGTTCATTCAAGCGTATCTCCTCTCCTAACAGAGATATCGAATATTCCAGCACTTTTGAGATTTCATATTTCGTCGCCAAATTTGTCACTAAGATGGTCGCCAAGGTCAGGGGTCCATACGTGGCTGCTGCCCGTCATCCCATACTTACCCCTGTAAAACTCTCTTCCCAACCATAAGACTCACATTGCTGGGAAGCGATTTTCCGTGTTTGTAACAATATGATTTACCTAATTAAAGAGGTAAATGCATAGGAAAATTAATAATGTCGGAAATGAGTTACATGTCCGAATGTTGCATAAAGCATTTCAGAAGTTTATTAGTTATGAAATTTTATTCTTGAAAGGAGTCATATTTAGGATATGACTGCTATTACTCCTTTTATCGGAGAATTCAAAGTTATTATTTATTCACAGGAAACTAGATTACGTATTCAGATGTTTAACTTAAGGAGGAGTAACCAACTTGAATCGAGATAGTTAATATACTTTACAACGTTCATCTGGAATGACGAGATATAAAAACTTTAGATAATGAGTAACGTATGGGTTGGTGATTGCTGTCGAAATCTGTTTATTAAACTACTCTCTGTGAATAAAATAAAACTTTACAAATTTTTCTGCAATACTGAACAAATTATTACGCTCCATACTATTTACACTCAATTTATAAAATGATAAACTAAAATATGTTAAGTTTTCATAAAATGTAGTATGATAGGTGTACTCCATTTGAAATCCCTATTTATTGAACATGTATATAGATTTTAATAAGAAATTTCATGCATATCAAATACCTTGATACACTTTTAGTTCAAAAAAATGCATGAAATACTCATATAATTGTCCCTTAACAACAGAAATACTGCATTCAATTGTTTTAATATTAATTAATGCTTTATATAAAAAACAGTGGTTTTAAAAATTCGAAACAAACTTATATAAAAGGCAATAATATGGATTACTTTCTGTATCATAATAAATATAAAATCTGAAATCTAAAGAATTAGTTTTGCGGTCTGATTTCATGACTCATTTTATGCCAAAAGTAAAAAAAAAAATATTTAAGATTGATTAATGCCAAACATATAGAATAAAGTTTTGAAGCATAATTAGATTACTTACGAACGATAAAAATAATAGGTTGTAGTTGTGTAGAAATAAATTCTGTTCTCGTTTTTTGTCGTCCATTTCTAAGAATTCTGAATTTATGTAATAACATTACAGAACATGGAAGTTCCTTATATTTCCCAGCTCAAAATGGGATTGACGTTCTTGAAGTATTCCTTTTTCGTTTTTTTTAACTCGGAGAAGCAAATCAAAGAGGAATAATCAAATCCCTTTTCTGAAATATTTTTCACCTTCTTAAAAGTAGAAAAGAGAATTTAGTATTCTCTTCAGAGTTCCATTTCAGTGAAATAGTGAGTGGCATCATTAAGGACTCTTTCATGGAGTTGCTTTCACAATTCATTTCGAATTTTCTCTCCACAACTTTTCGGAGCTTCTTTTTTACATTCACTTTATCATTGGGAGTTCCGGAAATTTGCGAACAATTTTTGTTTCCTCTACTTTTTGATTGAAAAGAATTTAGTTTTGTTATTTGTTTGCTTACTTTTGTGTGAAAAAGTAATGTACTTATTTTCCTCTATTCGCTGCGAGATTTTCTGGAATCCAACATCTTTGGTAATTGAATTTTCATCTCTAAACGAAATGCCGAGAAGAAATCCGACGCGGGACAAACTTGATTTTAAAGAATTGGCGCTGCACTTTAAATTAAGAGACATGGAGCAAAATTTATTTCTTATTCCATATCTTTCATCTTTTTCTTACTCTCCCCATTCTCTTCATCCACTGCAACATACAACTCAGTCATAACTTTTCTTTCCTGTCTTTTAAAACAAACAAAAAATTTCTCTTTTTAATGCAACGCGCTGCCATCGATATATTTTTTTAAATGATTGCATTTTTGAGCGTTTGAACTGTTGTATGAATTAGACGCAGCGTGGATTTTTTAAAAATGAATTGGCAACAAATAATTGTATAGATTCGTAACACTGATATAAATTGATGAACTTTCATAGTTTTCAATTGAAACACTTTAGGGCTAGGCAGGGAAATTGGGAACAAGAAGTAATTGGGAACTTGCATAGATTCGTAACACCGATATAAATTGACGAAC
>BGPR01033361.1:0-17015 GCA_013235015.1 Araneus ventricosus | reverse complement strand
GGGTCTATTTCAGGACGATATTCATTTTCACCCTGGTATAACAAAAGTGGAACCTGATGCGATCCGAAGCCTATCACGAAGGGATTTGATGGTTCTGTTTCAGCAGGTAAACCAAGAGAATTGTCCAAGAAGGGATTGGTAGGATGCTGAAAATCTGTTCGACCACAGTCTCCAAGAGTATGTTGAGGAGAATTAGGAGCCTGGAACACTACTCTTTCGGTATCACCACAAGCAAAAGCATCGGTTAAAGTTCCAACATCTTTCATTGTTTGAATCTGCTGAAAGTGGGTTTGCACAGAAACGTCACTCTTTTTTCGTTTTTCGATGCTCAGGTTACTCAGGATTTTGCCCAAAATGGCATATGGAATTAAGTGAATGCAATAGTAAAAATTGAAGTTACAGAATACTTCAAAAAGGCACCAATAGAAATGGATTAAAGCACATAAGGTTAGAACACTCTCCATAGTCATTTTCAAATAAGAAAATACTTTTTCAGATCGCAAGCAAAATTAAGTTCACCGCACTTGAATGCGACCACACAAATGATGAAAACAATATATAAGAGACTACATTGTTACACTTTTACAAGAATTTACATTGTTACATTCTTAATGATTTATTATACCATCAAATAATTACTAAATCATTGTTAGCATCTATTGTAAGACAGTAACAATTATCATTAAACCATTTTTATACACTGTTGATGTATATCAGTTTGTTAAATGCGTTTGTAAGCTGTTATTTATAAATATATTGTTGGAAAAATGCTTCAGTTTGCCACAAAAAGAAAAGTATAAAAACACTTCTAAAAATTCAAAGTAACGAACTAACTTTGTTCTATAAGGAGCATTTTTAAAAAGGCATTATTGTCTTATTGAAAGCTGCTTTAGGATATACTATTTTATGATGTCATTGATCTCTCCAAGAGACAATTTACTTAAAATTCAGGGATTCTTTACTAATGAAAATCTTTAATTCGTTTTTCGAAGCTATAATTTTTTAATACACCAAGTACTTATAGACACAATTCATAGAAAATGAACACTGTTTGAATGTGAATTACCCTGGGATTTTTTAATACTTTAATATTGTTTGTATAATCTAAGCTTTATTTTGCTGTTTTACAATTATCATTTTTTTTCAAAAACTAATCATTAAAGAAGAAAAGTAACAAAAAAAAATAAATTACGAATGCAAAACAAATAATTTTGCCAAAAATATGTACCGAAGCAAACGAAATTTTATTAAACCTCTGAGCGGCGCAAACATCTTTTTACGTTTATCATGTTCAGTTCAAAAGCAGATAGCTCGTATTTTTATGTATATTTTCTTAAACAATCATGGATAAAGTAGTCTTAAGATTTCAGAGATGTAATTAAATATGAAAAAGATCGATTCATTTACTTTAGAAGCTAAGTTTTCTAACTTCTAGCTAAAAGTTCAAAATAATAGGGCGCTCAGAGGGTTAATCAAATTACCAGATTATATTAAATTTTGTAGCAATTAATTAAATTTCTTTGCAGTGGATGTCAAAAGAATACTTCAATTTTCTTTAATGTAATTAATATTGAACAAATTGTTATTCTTTAGTCAAATCACAATATTTGTTTTTTAATCTAAGTTTGAATGAAATTTAGCTTAAAAAGTAGAGTTTATCAGAACTAAAAGGTTTCAAATTAAACCACTTAAAAGTTTTTAGATACTAAGAAATAACATTCTTTAATGAAAATAATAAATTCAATGAAAATACAATAAAAATAGTGCTTTCAATGAATTAAATAATAAATTTAATGAAAGCGTAATTTTATGCTCTGAAGTTTGACTTAAAGTAGACTAAAAAACAGTTTATCTGCTATATTATCATTAGGCTAAGCTACACCAGTCTATTTCATGGCGTACTTCGATATTATAAAATGCTATCGCATGGCGAGAACGGAACCGGAGGCGTTCTCCACACTCCAAACGTTCGCACCACACCACAATGAGGATGTCTGAAGAACTAAAGTGCACCAGACTTACATACACGGTGGATCTTTGGAGAAATCGGGTCTCAAAGCCGTGACTGCCATCAATCTATAGCGACTTTAACAAATGTCAAATAAACTTCGATAAACGTCTTTTCGAGATGCCGTTTTCGAAATCAAGCTATTTTTGATTACGCTGGTCAACATTGATTTTTGCCAATGATATTCCAGTGATTTTAGGGTAATTTCATGGTGCTCATTCCGAATCTGACATTCTTTTCTCAGATTGGCTCTAGATTTCGAGATAAAGTAAAAATTGCATTTCAATAGTAATATGTAAGCACAACTCAAATCGCTTTGAAATTGTCTCAAATATAAATCAATAATAAAATTAAATCAATGCAATAAATCAATTCGATCCTAAAGCGCAGTCAATATATAAATCAGAAGATTAATCTACTCAGAAATCATATGAAATCTATGTCGAATGTTAGTCAAAGAATAAAATTTGAAACAATATTAATAAATGAAATAAAGAAATGAATTTCAAAAAATAAAATAGATTAATCATAATGGTATGGTAAAAATGCATGATGATGTTGCATTAAGTCCAATAAAATCAAATTTAAATAAATTGGTTCAGTTACTTCTTGTAAAAGCTTTTATGTGATTTCCTCTTGTGTACAACGGAACTTTCGCGTTCTCTAGCAGTAATCTGCCACCATATATGTGTCCCACCTCCCTCGATATTTTTGTTCCATTACTTTGATATCCTGTAGCCGAAGTCTTTTCTTAAAGGTGTGTTAACTTTTGTTACTTTCTGTATTCTTGGCAAACGTCCTGAACTAACAAATTATATTCTAGTTTTGAAGCTTGGTTTTGCAATGTGTTACCATAAACACAAAAAATAGATATTTTCTAGACGTATGTATATACATTGCCATGCATATACATTGACTTGCTGCATTTCATAGACAAAAGGATGTGTGAAAATTATGATGTTAATTAGAACCATAAATTGAAGTAATTTCACATATTTTTGACAAATTTGAATGAATCTGTATGATGCTATAGACCGATTTTAATAAAATAAAATTTATTACTCTTAAGATTTAGTTTTTAGTTTTAATTATATTAACTGTTGTGTGGTTATGCATATATAACAAAAAGGATCGTATAGTGGTATTTTAGTTGAAACAGATTACTTTATTTCCTCCCCTTTTTTTTTTTGACAAAAAAACTATAAAAATTTATCAATTATAATTGCATATTAGACTTAAAACTATCAGATTATTTACTTCACAATAACACCAAGGTCAACATATATATGCGTATATACATATATTTATCTTACCAGGCCAGTTCCTTACTCAATTTGCTCAAGGCTAAATAAATGCACATAGTCTAAATGAGCGATAATAATTTATATTTATTAACATGTCTTGATTAATACTATATGGAAATTATAGTCGATCGACTTCTTTACTCACAAATCAAATGATTAAACACGTTTTATTCACCTGGACATAACAAACACAGTTTCATCAAAAAAAAAGGAACAAAAGGTATGCACTTATTATGATACAGCTACACTTAAATAAACTTAAAAAAAACTGATTCACTGGAAATAGTCCTAATGCCTTACAGCGGCCAGAGTTCCACTTATTATTTCTTTACGCGTTTTAATAATCCCGTGATTGAACATGCCTCGGCAAGAGGTCGGCTTTCCTTTTTATCCTTTCAAAATTGACAAAGAAATTTAAATCTACACTCCGCTGTCTTTAAAACCTTCAGCTTTCTAATGTCCATAGGTACCAAGGAGAAACAATAAAAAATTCAAAATGGGTACTTAACTCTGTGCCTCTGCAGCAGCCCCTACGGTAGCACCTTCTGGCAGGGGAAATCTTCACATCGACACCTGGAATGCAACGGATCCACTATCGCAGCGTCCTCCCGACGAAAAAAAATCCTCTTCTCTGGGGACCTTCAACCCCCGACCTCTCCAAGAGTCCCGTTCACCTCCTTCGATGATGTCCAGCCCCCGAAAAAAAAGAAAATCACTCCGTCTGTCCTTCCCCTCCAACCAAAAGGCCCGCTTTCCTACGTCATAGGCAGCTACGTCACTTCCCTCTCGAACGTTCTCCAAAGTTCAGGACCAGATATTTCGTCACCTCACAGCAAAATTGCGTCATCCACTCGTATTTTCACTGCCGCGTGACTCAGCATTTTTTGACCGGGCCATGCTTCGCGGAGAAACGACGATCCACTGGAGCAGGGGAAAGGGAAAAGGAACTCATTTCATCTCCCCTGCTTTTTCATCTTTTGGCATAAACAAATTCTCATTTCACACACCCAGGAATTTAAGACAATTTAGTCACTATTTAAATACAGCATAAAATGGCAAAAACAGAATTATTTAAAAAAAGTCTTTTAAGCGATAAGATATTCAAATGTTAGATAAAAGAACAGACTTTGAGTGTTTTGATGAAACGCATTTTGAAGAAGGAAAAATAATTGAAGTTAATAATTAAAAATTTAGTTGTTAATTTAATTTAAATGTTGTGGGACAACACAACATAACGTCCCGTTTTGAAGCAACACGAGGGCTATTTTGGGACGGACCTCATAATTTTGAACCGCGTTCAGATGACGAGGACGACACCTGAGCTGACCCTCCCTCTCGAAACTTCCACGCCACACCAACGGGAAGACATTTGGCCACTACGTATGATTTAACGTGCAACAGGCCCCATACACGGCGGATCTTCAGTGGAATAGGGTTTATTACTCTTAAGAAGTTGAGTACTTAATGTCTAATATTATTACAAAGAGATTAAGAGAAATTTATAAAATTTTAAAAAATAATGAAAAACAGTTTAATTTCGCCACTCTTAGGACTTTTAAGGCCCATGCGGGAGCAGTAAATATCAATCAATTTAATTAACTTTTTTCGGCGTTTTATTTCTCACCAATTCTCAAATTTTCCCGCTGGGGAAAATGAAAGATAAATTGACTTTTTTGGGCACACCCTACTGCAGAAATTATTGAAATGTTGACCGTATGCATTATTTCAAAAACTAGAACTTTAAAATTAATTTTGAAAAAAAAATCAGCAGCCTCAAGATACTGTGAAACCAGTAAAATTTCCTTGGCAAATGAAAAATAAAGAGGGTTTTTTTCCTTTTTTCGTTCATCAGTGTTATTGAAACATTTGGCGTAAAGCAAGCAGACTATATTATTTTTAACAACTAACAAGCTTTTGTAATAATATGAGGAAATGAAAGTTTTCTGGAAAAAATTTGTCTTCACCACACGTTTCACTCAGAAAAGAAAGCTTAAACTGTCGGTAATTCGAATTTTTCTATAAAGTTTTGAATTAGTAAGGCAAATAGGATAATATAGAAGAATATTTAAGAAATAATTTATTAATCTTACTATATATAGTGGAGCTTAAATCTTGTAGAATCATGGTCATGGTCTAAATATTTTGTAACAAGAATAGAGCTTAATATTAACTTTTAGTTGATACACATTTATAAGTATGTATAACACTAATTCAAGTAAAATAATTTACACTGAATTATTTAATGCAGTATTTATAAATTTCAAAATTATAAAACATGGTTTGGTATTTGTCTGAAAAGTCATGACGTTCCTGCAATTCAGATTAAAAGTAATAAGAATATAAAAAATCATTTGACATAAAAAGAAGAGGTAAATCATTTCGCATAAATTGGAAGTTCTGAGAAGTAAATGCTTTATTTTAGAATCTCTTTATCGGTTGCAAAGTAGTGGCGCCATCTTTTGCAAATTAATTACACTATCTTTAAAATTTAAACGTAAATTGTGATTGTAGATTAATTCAGACATTTCACAGTCCAATGGTGGATGATTTTGTGACAACAGAAAGGAAAAAAAAGCATTATTTAAAGTTTTGAGTAAACATGTTTTATAAGAAGCGTAATGTTTTAAATTAATAGTTCCAAACTATATTAAAGATTGAAAAAATTGTTCCGTTGTTTCTAATAGCAATCCACAATCAGTATTTTATCTGAATAACAAAAAATAAGTATTGAAACCTTAATATGTAGTTCAAAGCGATTGCATTTGCATTTATTTCTATTTGGAAAATGCATGTTTTAAATGTTGTTACCCAAATATTGTTATAAAAAACTAAACTATTCGCATAAAAGAAATAATTTAGTAAATTTCCAAAATTTTGATAATATTGTTAGATTTCGTTTTAAAATTACTTCTTTACACATGATAAAACAATGCGCACGTATTTTATGTCTATAGACTGCATATGTTTTTGTACATACCGGCAACAATCTGTCAGAAAAATTCATATAAGATATTTAAAAATTGCAAAATTCCGAAATTACTTGCTCTTAAAGCATGAAAACGCTCTTCAGTGGTAAACCGAAGCTAAATTAAGATATCCTTAAAATGTTTTATATTTAGTAAATCGTTGTTTTTCGTTCATTTACGATTCGATTTAATAGGAAAGGATTTGATTTTCTAACTTGTTACGTTAATACCTATCTAGGTCTTTCATTTCTCTTAGTGAAGCAAGTAATGTGCATTTATTGAAGACAAAGGCGGGGCAGCATTCATACTGGTTTTTTATTGCTCTTTCTCGAAGACCCCAAGAAAAGTCCATGGCTATTTTGCTAACCATGTGCTATTTTAGGATAAACCTCATAATTTCGAGCCACGATCAGATTAAATGGTACTCCCGTTCCGAAAGTCCACACCACACCAGCGTAAAAAGCTAAACCTCGACGGATTTAGAGTGGTACAGGTGCATACACGCAGAAGGAAACCCACAATTCTGCATTTTCTAAACCGAAATTTTGCCACCAAGTCATCATGGTCCCATGCTGGTTAAAAGCAAAGTAGATATAAACAGAAAATAATGATAGAGAGCTTGAAAGCGCAAATATTCTCACGCTTTTGATGGTATTATTTTAAGTAGCAGGTAGATGATAGTAGGTGATGGTATTATTGAGTAGACATAAACAGAAAATAATGATACAGAGCTTGAAAGCGCAAATATTCTCATGCTTTTGATGGTATTATTTTAAGTAGTAGGTAGGTGATAGTATTATTAAGTAGATATAAACAGAAAATAATGATACAGAGCTTGAAAGCGCAAATATTCTCAAGCTTTTCATGGTATTACTTCAATTACACATTTTCAAAAATACGTGATGAAAATAGGTTATTGTCATCGTCATCGAAAGCACCCAATAGAACCAAAGAATTTCACTTCTTCAAAAAAGGGAATAATCGTCATTGAACTTCTTTGGAAATGTTATAAATCAATATATTCAGCTAAACATGAACTTGAACTGAATTTAATGAAAAAATAATATTTCAATCATATATTTGAACAAATGAATCATATTTGATATTATTCTTTATTAGGAACCACCACAAATCGTATCACTTCTTTCTTTTATCATTTGAAATTGAATCATACATTTGAAATTTCACAAAAAGATTTCAATTCAAGATAAATGAAATCAAATTGGAGGAAGGTGAAATCAGTGGCGTAGCAAGGTCTGGTGACACCAGGTGCGGAGTTAAAACTTGTCACCCCCATATCCACCAAAATATAAAATGAAATTTATTGAGACAGTAATTTTTTTATTCGATTGGTTAAGTTCAAAAGAAACGAGACAGAACACCCCTCCCCCCTCGCATCACAGAATAATACTAAATCATTACAGAATCACATTGTTCACCCGCAATTTGCAGCTATTATCTATTGTTAAAGCCCATGTTGACCTTTTATTTTATGTAACAAAAAGACGCATCAATACAAAACAGGCAATTTTTTGTCACCCCCTCAGAGCTGGTACCTGGCGCGGGCCGCACCTCGCACCCTCCTTTCCACGCCACTGGGTGAAATCAACCCTCGCACATTGCAGTAAGTGAGATATCTCATGTTACTGGAAATAAGTACAGTAAAATTACCATTCTGTGTTAAAAAAATTCAGGAAGTGATGAAATCTGATAATTAAGAAAAGTTAAAGGAAAAGAAAGCCAAAACAACTGCAACTAAATTCGAAAATTGCGAACATTTTTATCGCCTCAATCGAATTTAATGATCATTCCTTTTTTGTCTGATCGAGGAAATGGAAGTAAAAAGGAATGCAATGGTTTAATGCAAATCGTCTCCACGGAAGTGGATAAGTTTTACTGAAATATGCTCAAAGAATGAAACTTGGAAAAACCCAATAAACTTTTGATATGCTTCACAAGGAACTGCATGTGGGTTTGCACGCAAAGAGTTAATGATTCTTTAAGTATACTACATTAGCATATCAGTTAAACTTTTCCTAAGAAATGAATGAATTTAGAAATCGTAACTGTGATATTAATAATTGATCTCCTTTAACTTCAATTAACTTTATTTAATGCCTAATTATATTTAATGCAAACGAAACAATATTTTTAATCCTTCTCAATAGTCCGAACATTTTATAAGAATCATATTGCATAGAAACAGAAACAAGAGAACGCTACCTGAATATAAAATTTCTGAAAAATTAGAAAAGGCCTTTTAACGGAATTACGATAATATTGTATGCAAGGAGTGTTAGTCTAACTGCTGCACATTTTTTTTTCAATCTTTAAATAATTTTCCAGTTTCTCTTATAATATTGAAGATATTTTAAAATAAATTTAATAAAAACTACTTTCAAAAACACATTTTATTAGTATACTAAAAAGTGCAATTTTTTTTTTATTTTTGTTATTTTCAGCTTTTTAATTTATAATTCATTTTTACAAATATTGTAGAATCTTGAAATCATTTTTCTCAAATTTATTACTAGGTGGCGCCACAGATACGAAATCAAAATTTTAATAAAATAAAGCAGTGAGTAATAAAGTTCTGAAATTATTTATAAAATAGAGTATTTTTATCAAAAACACACAAGCGTATAAAATTTAATAACTCGATCACATCAGAAAGTGAGTGAAAAATCGATTACAAAATTTCATCATTACAAACATGAAACATATCAAGTTAAATAAAAGCTTATAAAATTTGAAATGAAGTTTCGGGTTTTTTTTTTGTTTGTTTGTTTGTTTTTATCATTCGCAGGGCGTACTTAAAAAAAATCCTTTCTAGAATTTATCTACCACAAAATCCTAGAATAATTATCGACAGTAAAACATTAATAATAATGTCATCCATAGATTTTGTAAATGTGCATAAAATAAATTATTGCTAACTGAGGGATGTTATCATAAATAGAAAATTAGTAACATAACCATTCATACCTCTTCCACAATGGAAATTTTGGAACACGGAAAGAAAAAAAACAAGCGACAAGGTCGAAAACCTATGGAAAATAGTATAGCGGCTGGGAAAAGTCGGATTTCCAATCAAACCAAATTCCGGCAGTTCGTGCGCCGAATCTTTGGTGGTACCTTTTGCGAGGGTAGCCTGCACTTCAAACGATTTGAATAGATCGAGACCCTGCTAGGAGGGTAGCAAATCTGAAATCCGCGGAGTGGGGGAAGAAATAGGGGATCGAAGAGCAGCTGTAGAGGGGGAAAGAAGATCTCTCTCCCCTACTGCCAGCGCACTTTGGAACTTCAGATGAATGGACGTGTCTGATTTTTCGGCTTGGATGAGTGAAAAAAACATTGTTGGGACAAATGGATGGAATGGAGTACAGATGAATTGCTGGCTTAAAAGGAAAGTGGAAAGAATTTTCCGAAAGTCCATGAACGCATTTAATGCCAGAAATATCTTCAAAAGTTAATAATTAATTGAGTAATTAATGATTTGGTGAATTTAATGGTATTTAAAAAATGTTTAATTTTATTTAGTATGCTTGTTATGCTAGCCTACGTTTTGGAGCTATACCAGGATTATCGGAAACGGACTCCCTAATTTTGAACCGTGGTTAGATCTGGCTCCAGAACCTCAATCTCCAAATTAACAATACCAGCATCATAATAAATTGGTTATCATCTAAATCAGAGGTTCCCTACCTGTGGTACGCGTACCCCTGGGGGTAAGCGAAAGACCATTTGGGGTACGCGAAATCAAAGTTCTTAATGGCAGAAACAAGAAAACATAAGGGATTTAAAAAGTTAGAGAATTTTGTTCCTCCAAGTGGAATACTTTGCTATTTAACCCTTAAATGCCCAGTGTTTCCTATAAGCAACATAACCAATTTTGTCTTCTAAAATCCTGAGAATAAGACTGAAGCTCTAATCCCTGTTGTTGCCAATAGGATACATACTGAAATTTTTATTAATTCAATTTACAACATAGAGATGGCAGCCTGAGTGCTGCTAAAAAATGAAAATAAATTGATGTTTTTCACTTGAGGCTGCATCTTTTTAGCTTTGTTTGTACCCTTGAGAATATCATATTTTAGTCTGCAATGTTGAAGAAAATTCCTGATCCGTATTATTAGTTATTAAAATTCATCTGTGCTTGACATCATAGAATAGAGACATCATTATATCAAGGACATTTTTTTCTGAAATAAAGCCCAGTGTTGTTAGTTGGTAACAGTTTTTAGCCATAAACCATACTTAAAACAAAATAGGATTTTTTAAAATTATTTTCCCATGTTTTATTCAAGAAATGAAACTCATATAACACTTTTAAGTCAATTTTTTTAAAATCGGGCTTTTAAAGGTTAATAACTGTACCACTTGAATAGTTGATTATTACGAAGTGTCATTTTTAGCTATCCTTATAAGTTAAGACGAAATAATAAAAATACTGGTTTCGTTTGCTTTGGCATTGAAATTATACTATTGGAAAAATGTAATAAAATGTAAAACCAAAAGTAAGTTCTGCAAATATTATTATTTCGAGTCATTTCACTTTTAAACAAATTTAAGCTAACCTTAAAATTATTAATAAAAACTTCAAACATCCAAAACAACAAGAATAATCAAGGGGTACGCCAGAGAAAAAAGGTACCCCTGAGCTAAATGTTATAACATTCAAAACTGGGCATTAGAATGTATCTAAACAATTATTACCAAATTTAAGGAAAATATTAGTCAAAATATTTAGAATAAACAACGATGTCATCTGGGATTGCAAGATGAACCATCTCTAATATTCCACTGGGAATTAATAAATGTGGGAAAAATTCCGTAATTAACCACAATTTCTCTATTTTGGATATGCATTATCTAACTTTTGATCATTTTGTACGGAAGTGTAAAATTTTTAACAGTTGATAGTTCCAATTTTACGGCAGAGTCGATTGTAAATAATTGATTAGTGATGCAATTATTTTAATAATTCTCTACCACGATTGTAATAAATTATCAATCAGCTGAATGTTATAACATTCATAACTTCGTACTAGAATGTATGCAAGCAATTATTATCAAATTTAAGGAAAATATAGTCGAAATATTTAGAATAAGCAACGACGTCGTCTGTGATTGCAAGAATCTATCTTCAAATATTGCGTTCAACTTTCAACATTGATTTCGGAAGCTGAGATCCTCTAGTATTTTTAAGAGCAACCGAAACATTTTAAGCCACTTGAGATATCTAGATGTTATTCATCGTTCCTAAACTCTTCTTTGTTTAGTGAAAAATCATTAAATTCATGCAAGTTTCTTTTTCACGGCATAAATTTCTGTTTCCCAATTATTTATTAGAAGTTTTGTTTATCGAGTTAAGAATTATTGAAGGTAAAAAATTTACAGCACTAATCAATCGTTTGCAATCGACTCTGCCATAAAATTGGAACTATTAACTGTTAAAAATTTTAAATAACAATAAAAAGTTAGATCATTTATATCCAAAATAGAACAATTATTATTAATATCAGAATTTTACACATTCATTAATTCCCAGTGGAATATTAACAAATTGAAATATCACTGTCAAATGTGAAGTTATATGAAAAAGCGCACGAAATAGTGAACTCATATTCTGATAGATTCCAATAGTGCACTTCAGAACGGTCAAATTGTAAGAATCGGCCAATTTTAATGCTTGAAGCCTAGATAAGGCACAGAATTAAGAGCCGATATTTTTCAATAAAATCAAACAGAATTTTTTCAGTCATCAATACATTGTATTTTTTCGGAAAGAAAGGAAAATCGGATATGCTTTAGGAAAAGAGGTTCTAATGTTTATTGAAAGAATTATGTGCCAAATTTTACCAATCCGCCTCACTGCGTTTTTGAATTATTATGTCCACATATTAATATTATTATTAATTGAATCGTATTTATTAGAAAAAACTTCAAAACAAAACTCAAACTTTACTTCAAAATAAGTTAGAATAGGAACATTTTCATTATAACTCTAACTTATGTGTTGTTCAAAATTATTCGAACGGTCAAAAGCTTACAACGAAAAAATAACATGACAATTTATTTTTAAATAAAATATTAACTTTTAATGTTTATATGGGCCTTTCTTTGGCCTTAATCATTGCTTTCAGTCTTTGGTTCAGACTTTCAACCAGTTTTTGTGTTGTCTCATGGTTGATATTGCGCCATTCATATTTAATCGTCTCAAAAAATTGATTTTTATTTCTTCTTTCTCTTCAAAAGGGAATTTCTTATTCAAAACTGACCATTCATTTTTGATGGGATTAAGGCATGGGCATTGTAGTGGCCACTCCAGTATTTTAATCTTGTTTTTTGAAAAATAATCTTTGGAAATCTTTGTAGTGTGTTTTAAGTCATTATCTCGTTGAAAGATATACCGTCTACCCACACCGAAATTTCTGATGGATTTATTCAGATTTGGGGGCAAGATATCAACGTACATACTTGTAGTAATTTTGCCGTTGATCATCGCAATTTCACCAACACCCTTAGACTGAAATATCCCCATATCATTATATTTATGCCTCAGTATTTTACTCTCTGTAGGATATTCACCATTTTAAGAGCCTCGCCTGATCGTCCCTACACTCTTTCACATTTTTTTACACAAAACGATCATATTTGCTTCTGTGTGTCCATAAAATACTGTCCCAGAATTGTGAAACCTTCGAAATATACTCTTTTGCAGAGGCTAATCGTATTACCATGTTTTGTTTTGAGATTTTCTTTGGATACAGCTTATCAATCCTGAGTTTTTTAATATAAGGCGAATTGTTAGAGCTGACACATTTAGTTCCAAGTCTTTCACAATCGCTCTTGACGATGCATCGTTCTTTTCCTGTGCAAATCTTACATTAATAGTCTTCTCTTGTACTTGTTTTCGGTTTCCTGTCTCGCTCTCTCTTCTTTTCGATGGATTATGTCGTCTCATACTTCTTGCAAAGATAGTAGATACCCAACATGCTTTTCAATCGACAATCTATGCTTTTTTGCTAGATTTCCATATGACACCCCATACTTTCTATTTTCATTGTTGCGGTGGCGAAGATCAAAAGAAATCTTTTAGCTCTTGAGCATTGCGGTTGGCTTGACTGCTTCAGAGACCAAAAAAGATGACAATAAATTAATCTGTTAAAATTATAAAAATGTACCAAAATTAAAATAAATCCAATTCGTACTCACTTAAATACAAGGTGTACACAAATAAAGTGACTCGTTTCAAAAATTAATTTTAAAAAACTAAAAATGTTGAAACTGCGAGTTTTTTCAAATGTCAACGCATCTCAAAAAGTTTTTTCCAATAGGTAACATGCCATTTCGGTGGTCTAAGAGGTCGTAAATTACTGGAAATCAGAAATTTTTTTAGAGTCATTATCTGAGAAAATATTAAAACTGGAAGAAAAATAAAAGCATGTATTTGTAGGGAATTTTAAGCTCTTTAATTTGTTAATTCACTTGTAGTGTGAAAACTGAAGAGTTTCCGTGATATTCAAGAAAAACTAAAAAAAAAAGAAACCAGAAAACACGCATCGGCTTCTGCTCATCGGTAGCCATTGCGTACGGAATTTTCTCGCTGTAACAAATTTAGAACGGCGTAACGCCGCGTCACCTATCTGAAAAAGAACTTTTCTTTTTGAGATGCGCTCTTATTTTTAAAAAAACCGTAGTTCCAACATTCTTAGTTTTTTTATTAGTTTTTGAAACGAGTCACTTCATTTGATGACCTTCGTCATGAGTCGTTCGAATAATTTTCAACAGCTAGAATATGCTTTTCAAAATAATAATTATTTCTAAAAAGTAGTGATATTTCATGAGATCACTAAAACTTATATGCATTTATGGAGGATAAAATAAAGTACTAAAAAATGAAAACAAAATAGCAAATTATCAAGTTTTTAAAATTTTATGTACAAAATACGAAATTTTAACAGTCCGTTCTAATAGTTTTGAACAGCATTGTATTTAAGTTAATTATTAATTTTTTTCAGCAAACTTTTCCCAGAAATTGACAGCTGAAAAATTCGTTATATCAAAACGCCTTTTAGTAATTCGTCAAGTAGTGAAGATTTTATGAATAAAAGAATTGCGTAACTATCTTAGGGAATAATTATCAAATTAAATCACTGTTGCAAATCATTTCATCGTTACAGTTAAACATTGAATTATCGTCACTCTTTTAACCATCAGATTCTGTTATCCGTCATCGTCTCAAAAAATCTAATCCGTCATTTCTATAGTCTACTCTTATGCTCAAGATACTCTCATTTCTACTCTTATGTTGAAGTTTATATTGATCGTTTTGTAAAACTGAATACACTATGAACATATTATTCACTTTTAAAGGATTTATTTTCATTTTCGTCCCAAACCTGCAGGGAAATCAGGTTACTGTACATATGTATTAAGAGATTTCTATTACTTGTGTATTCGGTTATCCGTCACATCCCTAGTCCGGAAGGTGACGGTAATCGAAGTTTTACTGTACTTTGAAACAGTTGGATGTTTGAAACTCGTTAATGGCTGAACATACAATAGTGCCTAGAAATCATTTCTAGGCACTTTTTACTGTACTTTGAAACAGTTGGATGTTTGAAACTCGTTAATGGCTGAACATACAATAGTGCCTAGAAATCATTTCTAGGCACTTTTTACTGTACTTTGAAACAGTTGGATGTTCGAAACTCGTTAATGACTGAACATACAATAGTGCCTAGAAATCATTTCTCTAAAGCATGAATTTCAAAGAAAATAACGAATTTAAAAGAAATTAGCAGCCATCTATTCACAGAGTTCATTTTTAAAATGAAAACTCCATTTCCCTGTAGAAACCTTTTTAATTCTAAACGAAACCTTTTCATTGTAAATAAATGCAAATTCTTTGTATTTTAATCAAGATTTTTGCATCAACTTTCTGGACATGACAGATGTACGGACAGATACATTATACCTATAAAAAAAGAGCTCAAATAATATAGAAAACAAATGCCAATAACATTCAAAAACATTTCAAAACATGTAAATTTTTAAAGAAATTTAATAAATACAGTTTTTGAAAACACATTTATTAGTATTCTAAAAATTTGATTTTTTTTTATTATAATCATTTTCTATATCTCTGTCTTGCAATATATAATTTGCTATTGTAAATATTACGAAATCTGAAATCAATTTTTTTCCTCAAATTTACTAACAGGCAGAGCCACCAGTATTTAAACAAAACTTAGTACCAGTATTAAAACACCAGTATTTAAATTAGTCTGTTAACTGATAGTTAAACTCTGAAAATATAAAGTTGTGTATTGTTATCGAGAATACCTAACTGCACAGAATTTCAAAACTCTAGCACAGAAGAAAGCGAGTGAAGTATCAGTTACAAAATTCTACCTTTACAAATATGAAATGTGTCAAAAATTTTTATATATTATTTTAAAGAATTCTTTTCTCGTATCTAAACTACAAAAATGAGATTCATATGCTCCAATTAATTTGATATTTTTTAACTCTCTTCAAAAATGCTTTGCATAAGGATAAATAAACAAATTCTAATATGAAAAACAAACATTTTTACAGCTCATTCCCCTGGAGATACCTAAATATAAACATAATGAGGCCTAATATTAAATAACTCTCAAAACATAGCATCATTTCCAACTCGAATATCTCGGACAACTAGGTTAATGGGTCTGAAATATTGAACCCAGAGGAAATTGCATCACTATTTCCTCTGTTTGGATATTTTATAAAATTTTTCCTTAACTAAACAATAAACAAAATACTCAGTGAAATTGTAAATCAAACAAAATCTTATTTAAGCACCACGATTTTGGGTTTTTTTTTAATTCACATGAATGAAATTTGAAAACAAAACAAAATGCTATTGTGTTTGAAAAATACATTGTAAATTTAGTAAGGTCATATAGCCTTAAATGATGTTCTTGCGAAGAATAGCATATGCATTAATCTAATAGGGAAAGTTAAATAGAAAACTTTCCTTTAAACGTAAAAAAATTGCCATTATCTTATCTTCTTGTCATGGATGAAGTATTAATTTCAGCATAGAATAGTTTTAAAATGGAAAAACGCTTGCATGTGTAGGAAAATGGCATATCACGCTATTTTATGGAGCCTGTATTTTACATGAAGAAGTTACTTGGTATAGGAACAAACCCTGATTCTATGGGGTAAAAGTGTTATTTTAAGAGCTTCCTCCGACTCCTATTCATCATATATAAAAGGATTTGGCCTGAATAATCATCCACACTGAACAGAAAATACCAGCTGGAAGAACTTAATATCCGTCGTGTAAAAAAGTGGCTGCTTTTCGCTCAGTTCAACGTATCTTAAAGCAAAATGTTGGAAAAAATTTGAAGCCATGCTTTGAAATGTATATGAATAATATCACGTTTTTATAATGTTTTTTTAAATATATAGAACTTGAAATTATTAAACATCAAATTACTTTGTGCTGTTTGATATTTTTGTTTTTACAAAATATTTCAAAATTATCTTACCTTTTATTTTTTAAAACTCTGGTTGTACTTTTTATGCATTCCACTATTATCTTATTTTGAAAATTGAAAAAAATTTTAGTTTCAAAAAAATTTCATTTATTTCAAAATTAAGATAGAAATTACCTTGATGAAAAGATTTCATTGGAAATTTCAAAAATAGAGCAATACGTAACTGAACGAAGCATAATGA
>BGPR01033359.1:6732-17016 GCA_013235015.1 Araneus ventricosus | reverse complement strand
GCTACTCTAAAAGTGGCAGCATGTTTGGGAAGTACTCATCAGTCGAAGGAAATTACTTTGACTTTTGTCAAAGATAAGTCTCTATCAGATCACGGAATTACTAGACCTTGGTTTAGAGAATTCAAAATCTCTGCAGACAAGAATCCCTCAAGTGAGGAAGTTTAGTGTAAGCAAAACTGACCATATGTAAAAGTCAGGAAGAAACATTAACTTTACAATTTACTTGTTCTGTTTTAAACTATGTTTTTTTATTACAAACCACGTTTCTTCAAAGAAAAAGGTTTTAGCCCATATAAACTGAGATCTGGTTTATTTTGGCCTGCATTAGCATTTCAGTTTATTTTGCCTTGCTTTATAACTAAAATTAGTTATTAAGATGTAAATATAGCGAAAGTCTTTTTTTTTTCCATTACATAAGTTGGACCCTGGTTTGTTGACTGTATTTAGTTTGACACCCTTTACTAAACTATAAAATTAGTCCCAATGAGAATGTAAATAGGTATATAAAGAAAGATCTTTTTTCCATTGTAAACTGGACTAGTTTATTTATTGTGATATCATTTGACACCCTTGCTTTATAATATAAAGATTAGTCCCAAACAGAAGATGATAAGTAATTATGCTGTAGAAAGTATTTTTTTCCATTTTTTTTTTGCTAAATGGACCTGGTTTATTTAGGCCCATGATGCCTTTAGTTGACATACTTCTCTTTAAAATTAGTCAATGAGATATAAGTAAGTATACTGTAAAAGAAAATCCTTTTTTTCCAGCCCATAAGCTAGAACCCTAGTTTTATTTAGTCCATGATAGCATTTAGTTTGACACCTTGCTATAACTATAAAATTAGTTCCAATGGAGATATAAATTTGTAAAAAAAAAAAAAACATCTAATGAATACAGATTGCGCATTATGAGATATTGCTTAACCTAACAGGAGGTCATAGAATTAATATAACTATCTGTAACGATCTAAGCAACAACAGAGTTTACAAAAATCAAGTCCACCCGACTTTTTATTGATAGGTGGAGTTAGAAAAGTAGAAAATACGTAGTGACTTAAGAGGAAAATCTCGGCCTTAATTTTCCTTGACAGAAAAGAAAGAACCATCACATTTACCAGGGCTCCTCAAGCTTTGCGATGAGCAGAACCTCTTGCTAGTTTATTACGACACATGAGAATTCGCGCCATTCAAACTTGATAAAAAAAAAATTGGCCAGAGTAAATTTTCATAATTGAAGCTACGTCAATTTGTTTAGATGAACAACTTTCACAGCACATTTACTAGAGATGACCCGCATAAATACATATGTACAGAAGGGAAACGACAATAACATAAACATGAATTGAAGACTTGTTAAGATATACGGCTTCATTTTAAGTAGGATATTGAGTTACCCTAAGACCCACATAATTAAGTTTATTTTCAGTAAGTCATTTTGATATGGGTTTTGATGTGCTTTAAAACAAGCACAATTTTGCTTTCCTGTTCGACCTGGACGAACTTTACTAGTATGAATATAAATATTATAATCTAATATGATATGCTAATCAGCTTTTAAAATTACATCTTTCAACTGGAACAGAGAAAATGGAAAAATAGCATTTATTTATATTTGAACAGATTTTTCTTTCTGTCAAAAGACTTTCATAGTTTCTTCTTGTAAAGCTGGGAGAAAACTGACGTAAAAAAATAGAGGGCAGATAAGAAAATTACAAATAAATGAAAATATTTCAGTGTAAAGATAACATTTTATTAAATAAATTAGTAAAGGAAAAATAAGGGTATAGGAAAGATGGTTGCTCAAGTACTTTCTCATATACTTCCACATAGGGATAATATAGGGTTACCTTCAAGGTAGGTAATTTGCATCGAATACAAATAGCTTCCTCTTCTTTAACAAGAACGAATGGAGTAAAATTAGACACAACACAGAAGGAAACTAAGTTTCTTTGGATATATAATGAGGGGTGTCCATAAATGATGTCACACTTTTTCAAATGCTTGACCCCTCCCCCCACTTGTCACAAAGTGACACACCTTCACCATACCCTCCCCCCTCTTGTCCATGTCACTATATTACATAAACATACTGGACTCAGAAACAAGCACTACATATAGATCATATTTCAAATTTATTTTTAAAGCTTGAACCCTGTGTTTCAATGACATTTGTGAGCAGGAGGTTTTCTCCTGATGAGTGAAGAATTTCTGCTGTTCCACCATATTCTGGAACTACTACCCTAGATACTGAAAGAAGGAATGGTGAAAAAAAAAATCCATGGTGTTTTAGCCCCAGATTAAAAAAAATCTACCTCGATTCTAGGTTATTTCAAAATAACTTCAAGGTTTATCTGCTGATTTTAAATGTTTTTATTTTAATCAGAATGTGAGTATGCATTGCATTTACCCCCCCTTGTCACGAATTTCAAGACCCCTCTCCCCTCCAGCGTGGCATCATTTGTGGACTGACCCCTAATTGCCCTGTATTACTTGATCCTTGGGCAACATCTATTTTCATTCTTACAGGTGCAGGCGCGTATGGTTTAGTTTCAGTTACTTTTTTTCAAACAAAGGCTTTGGCTGGATATTCAGACAACATTGCTCGACTCCATTTGGATAGCGACTGGTTTGTTTCCACCCTTTTGGTCATTAGGTTAGGCTGAATACATTCACGGATCTCCGCCAGACAGACACCGCCTCCTTACACAGGCATTTCTTTTTTTGAGAAGCACTCCCTGTACCACAATTTCCAGGTCTCAATCCCAAGCACATTTCTCCCTCCCCAATGCTTCCACCCACGGGCGTTGTCGTCACTCGAGATCAAGCCTTCCACTTTTGCTGACCGATCTGGATGAATGAAATCCAACGATGTTGAGTGCAATCCCTCTCTTCAGTCGTCAATTATCATCGAATTTCCTTGTGGATCTGCCTGTATTCACACCAAAAGTGGAGTGCTAATTTGAATATCTCACTTAGACAGGTCTACGACAGTGGTTGAATCCTTGTGCATCACGGATCAGTTTTATCTCATTGCAAAATATGGCAAAAAAAAATTATCATCGGTAACATAGTTCCAGAATTTCATCTGTATTTAGCTAAAACAAAGAGCTTGCAGGTCTAGTAAAAATACTGACTTCATTAACAATTATTATTTAAATATGCAGTAAAGGAAAATAATTAAAAAGAACATGTTTAAGATTGAATTTGGTAAGAATAGAGATAAAATTGCGAAAGCAATGTAATCTCAACTTAATAACAACGGCAAGTTGTTATTATCTACATTAAATTAGGATTGGGATTTAATCCAACAATTTCAATCCATTACGGATCCCATGAATTGGACACATCAAATCTATTTTGCCTTTCATTTAAAATCAACTTCTTATAAAAGATGATAAAAGGTAGGCCTAGTTTACAAAAAAAAGCGTTAATTTCTTACGAAATCAACTTTGTTACACTATTATAGGTAAATGCTTGTACGTAACTAGATCCAACAATAAAATTTATTTTAATTAAACTTCTTAAATTATAATTGCTATTAGTTTAGTAACTAATTAAGATATGGTAGGCAGTTAGTTCAGTCTCTTACTAGAATTTCTAGTAACATCAATAACTTGTAAAGTAACTTATATTAAATCTAAATTAAATCTTATCAACTTAAGTCATAATAATTAGGTATTTTTAGACACACTTCATGATCTCATTCTTATAATTATGAGTCATCATGAATCTATTTTAATCAATGGCAATTGCCTTTAATACTTGATTTAAAATTTTTCGTATTTTTCAATATACCTTTTAATTATTATTTTTTTAAAGTAAAACAATTTCTCACTTTGGGTTTTGAAAAAATTGTCATGAAACAAAAGATGTTAATTGTGTCATCTGTCAATCGACTTTTCTTACAGAGCTACAAATGCTGTAAGCATTTAGAAATACTTCACCAACTACACTTGTTGGTTTTATTCAACAAATGCACTCTTGAATAGAGGAGCAGGCTGTTTTACTCAGATCAACTTCAAAAGCTTTCACATGCAGTCATTCCTTTTATTGTCTACTCATAATGCTCCCTTTTTTGGTATTTATAGTCTAGGTTTTCCTTATCTTGCTGGATTTGTATCTGTAATTCTCTATAATGTCAATTATTTTCAATGACTGATGAATCAGGTTATTTTCTATAAATTATCTACGTTTTTCTTTAAACTATCATTTTGAACAACTCTCTAAGATATTTTCATTTCAGTCTGCTTTTTTTTTTTTTTTTTTGCATGAAAATGATGTTCGTCTTGTATCATCATCATATTTTTTTTTGATTCTCTAAATTATAATTAACTGTTTTCATTTTGAATTGGTTTCCAAAAGTGGCATGTTTGTTTTAGAACTTTTAGACTAGCACCTACAGTAACACAAATAGGTGCATGCCCAACAAAACGTTATTTCGGTCACTGTAAAGAAGAAGTCAGTATTAAAAGAAAAATCAAGAAGTATGAATCGTTAATCAATTCATTTCTTCATTCATTTATCTCATCAAATCATTCTCATACTCATTAAGTAGCATAAGCACCAATTCTGTCTATGTCAATTTAGACAATAGGGCTGTCTATACTGTTGAAACTGGGTGGAGTCAGCGTCAGACAACTCATTACACCACGCATTTTAATTTACCACTGCCCTTGCAACAACGCAGTATTTTTTTTAAGAAATCAGCTGTGTATTTTTTTTTTTAATTTGGATCCAGTACGTCTAATGATACCGAGATCCGCGGATTCAGATCAGTTTTCCAGGTGTAATCCCTAGTGGGATGAATGAAATTGACGATGTTGGGAATTTCAAACTCTCTCAGTCATTCAATTATCATCAGGATTTCCTTTGACGAACGGATCCAGCATCTGTGAACACAAAAATTGAGTGGAGACACTGGGTAGGAG
The DNA here is from genome assembly GCA_013235015.1 of Araneus ventricosus. Taxonomy (NCBI): domain Eukaryota; kingdom Metazoa; phylum Arthropoda; class Arachnida; order Araneae; family Araneidae; genus Araneus; species Araneus ventricosus. The sequence goes on along the minus strand of BGPR01033359.1, from coordinate 12,086 downwards.
TATCCACCAGACTAGAAGTCTACGACATATCCCAGTGAATTAGTCCCATGTTTGCATGCAGTCAATTTTATATCGTACTAAAAAAATATCCAACTTAAAATTATCATCGGTAACATTATTCAGAGAAATTTCATCATGTTAGTAAAATGAGCACGGTCTTGTTAAAATATTCTTTGTAGTTAGCAGTGTTAAATATCTTAAGGAGAAAATAATTAAAAAGAACATGCACAATTGGTGAGTAGAATAGAAGGAAGGAATGAAGTGAAAACGATAAATCAACTTTTGTAACCAAGAAAAGACATCTTCACTGCAATTCTTAGGTTACTATTGTATAAATTATTTCAATGTAACATTATACATTTTATCTCTTCGTCCTGTTGCTATTTACCAACACCATGTAAAGCGAAGAGCAAGTAAGGAAAAGCTTGGACAGAGGAAGGAAAAAGAATACCGAGTTTAGCAACGTGTGACAAGTACTTGCAAATAACGCTGAATTTATTGTGCAGAAGCAAAGCGTTATAACGCGCAGATAAACCTAATGAAACCGCAATCTGGTGGAAAATTCCATCTTCTTTGTTCCGTTTTCCCATAACTCTTCCTTGTAATGACGCGGATGTATTTAATCTCTCACTTCATTGGCTGGGAACAAAGGCTGACCCAAATTTATCATTTGTTCGTTACCCCTGGAAAGAATGAAGAATATAACACAGCGCGGATAAAAAAATAAAAAGAATAAGAGAAAGAGTAATGCATAATCAGACCTCTCAACACAAAGATTTTCTCCAATATTTTAATCTCTAATTCAGAAGGACTTTTTTAATCAGGTATGCCTTAGAAAGTTTATTTTATTATAGGAAGAAGTGAAAAGAATAAAAAGAACGATAAAAAAAAATAAAAAAAGCAGTGAGGCAGGGGAGAAAGATATGGGGAAGAAGTTTTGCAGCTTAAGCGAAGGAGTGCGAGTGGTTCCTCTGATGATGGGTTTTAGTCTATCTTTGCGCCAGCTAATTCAGTTTTATCGGTGTCCAGCATCGGGTATCGTATGAGCGTCGTTTGCTGGTAGGTTGAAAGTATTATTCTATTTCTATTGTTTGGGGTTATTCTAGGAGAGGATTTCACAAGTTCGTTAAAATTTTTAATGAAAAGTTTCTGGTTCAGGTGATAATGGCAACTTTAGTAATATTTTTCTTTAAACTTGTAGTTAAAACCAGAAGAACTTTCTTAAGCGAACTTCTATTTAAAATTATTGACAGAATTAACTTCAAATAAGTGTCAAAATAGAACCTGAACAAAACAAACCCTCCTTTTGATCAGAATAAGGGTTTGGAAAATGTTAAACAAATTAAGACTATAAATTCAGATATTAAATAATATTACGAATTTTTCAAATGAAGTCAGTATTGAACTTTTCCTTTTCTTTGTATTTGGCATTGCCCTTTTTGGGCGACCTTGTTATCTTTATTCTCCGCCAGGGTTACCATATTGGCCTTTAAAATTATGCAAATTTGGTTTTTTTTTTCAAAACCCTTGGCCCTTAGATTTTCATTTGGTCTTAAATTCATTTTGTGGCCTTTTTTGGATTCATTTTCATTAATGGCTTTTAGAGAATTTTTTAATTACTTATTTTACTATTTTTTTTAATAAATTTTTTGATACTACACATTCAAATGAGTATATAATGAGCTGTGAGCAAAATAGCTTCTGAATAGAACAAGTGTCTTTTAAATTTCTTTCTTTTTCAAACCAGGAAGGCAAATATTTCTAATATTCAGGCGTCCAAACTTCACTGAATTTTGCCTTCAAATCCGAACAGCATTGGACTTCGTCTGCCTCCATTTGCTTATTTGTGCATTACTTTATTATCCGCTGCTAAAATATTTGCTGCTATTGGTTGGGGAAATCATGCGTCGATGAATACGACTAGTAATCGGTCATTGGCGAATAGTGTGGCTCGTTATTCATAATTATTTATAACAACAAGATTTGTATCCGTCTAAGACGGGCTTTGCGTGTTCAAATCACGTCCGGGTCACCACTTTATGGTGATTGAGAGGATTATGTAATTCATATGATGAATAAAATCAGTCATTACGAAATAAATCCTTTAATATTTAACAACCGACACAACATACATGCATCTCCCAGTGGGCAGTTATTTCTGATATACGACGGGGATTTTCCCGGCAGAGGTAAACAGAAAGTGGAAGTTGAAATAGTAGAGAGGTAGCGCTTTGGATTTACAAGAAATACAGATGTCGCTACGATCACTACACGCCTTCCAAACCTATCTCATAGTCACAGATGTACTAACGAAAATTGTAATCGAAAATCTCATGTACATTGGCAGAGTGCTTAAGAAATAAAAAAAAAAAATACATGGAAAACAGAACTGATTAATCAATTCACACTAACCTTCGTTTTGTTTATAACCTTACTTTTAACAATTACTTTCGTTTTGTCTGAGTAAAAAGAATGCAAAATCCACCAACAGAGAAAAAAATATTAAATGCAAAATATATAAATATTCAATTCCAATTAGGAAAAAGAAAGAACCCTTTTGACAAAACCGAAAGTATTCTAAATTAATAGCACCAAAAACCAAACTCATGAATCAACTAAAACTAACTTCCAACTCAGTAATGAATCAGCATAAATAAAAAAGAAATAAATTGCCAACTCGGTTCAATCTATATATAAAAAAACCGGTCTGCGTTCTTTGGCGCCATAACAGAAATCGGACTTGCGCGTACGTTAATGACGTACACCAAAGGGGCGGAGTTATTTTTAACTCCTCCCAGCGTCACGGACATTTCAGCATGATTCTAATATAGGTAAGAATTTTTAAATTTAAGATACGAATTTGTTAATTCCGTTACGTACTGTCATGTTTTATACCCTTGTTATAAAGGAAAACTATGAAAATCGGATGAACGTATCATAGAATAGAATTTATATTCGCGACATACATTGCGACTATTTAAGGATGAAAACGATTACGACTAACAGAAGATTAAACTGACAAAAGAGGACGTTAAACAAAAATCAGACGATTTTAGCTCCTAAATGAAAACACTTGTTTCAAAATAGAGATAAAGCTTTAAATATAGTAAAATATCTGTTTATGTCATCGGAAGAGTGGCGAAAGCATATTTTACGACAGAATAAAAGCATAACTGGTGAAAGCAGGTTCTGTGGGATGAGAAAATGAAATGTAATATCGAATGAGAAAATTATTATCGAGAGAAAAATGGCGACTGTAAATACTTTGCAAATAATTGGCTGTGAATAAATGTGTGTTTAGGCGTTAATGAAGATTATTTTGGTTGACGAATACGAATTTGAATTTTTTATCAAAAGTAAACCCACTTGTAACAAATGTGGGTGTTGCATCTCTATACAAATATTATTATTTTTTTTAAAGTTAAATTTAATACAAAATCAATTACAGACGATTTTGTAAAGTTGTAGCTTCGCTTTATTTTTTTATCACTTATTTTATTTATTTTATTTTTTTTATTTATTTTATATTTCACTCGTGTATTGTCGTTTATTGTAGATTTATTTTTCCCAGAATGTCAACAACAAAAAAGATCGTTGTTAAAAATATTACAGAACGAGAAAAAAAAATAGTTGGCTTGAATTTTTTAAATTTTTATTTATTTATTTATTTATTATTATTTTTTGAAGATGAATATTAGTTTGGTTGTTTATTCTACATATGTAAGAAAATACAGTAACGCTTACTCCGGTCCTAAGAAGGTAAGCAAACAATTGCTTACCAAACGAAGAATAAAATTTTAAAGAAGTAAATTAAAAAACTAAGAAAACGCCATTATGCGTGTTAGTCTTCTGCGAAATGCGAAAACTTTTATTTGAGCATGAATGCATAATTACTCACGTCTCAAGTAATCAATCATAAACAGAATTTATTTTACCACAAAAGCTTGAGGGAGCAGTAGATGTGATGATGTATTACAACAAATTTTTTATGCCAAGAAAAGTCGGGCAAATTTTCCCTCCAAACTCAATTAAGAAAACTGCTTCTCTGCTTTTCCGACTCACCTACCAGAAATTGCAGACCAATTTTTGCTACTCTGTTGCCACTTGCATCATTAAGAAAATGAATATATTAATTTCTATGTAGCCTCCAAAGCCCAACGCTTATGGATGAAACGAAATAATGATTGCACGGGGAGGCAAAACAACAAGAAGCAGCAAGAGGGGTGGGCTGGGGGTGGAAAGGATTATGCCTTATGAGGATTCAGTTTGTGCAAGGGCATTAACTAGGATTAATCCTTTGGCGACCTCTCTCCCTGTTAACGAAGGGGGTGGAAGGGAATGCGAAGAAACCCAACAAATGCTCAGTCACTAAATTTCATTCTGCATCACGCCAATATCTTCAAACAAGGCTAGCTGCTGAAGATCCGCCTGTCATTAGGACCTTTAGGGAAAGCTGGCCCATTCAGCGATTCCCTCCACAGTTCTAATTTTCCCTTTCTCAAGCTGATGATTGATGGCGTTTAATAAGTGTTTCTCATTTGTTCACGACTCTGCTAATGGGTTTCACTGGCCGGGCGTTTGTCAGAATGGGTTTTGTGGAGCTGCTCTTCGGGTTCATGCGGGCATTTGGGGTCTTCGGGCATTCTCGTCGCTGGGCTTCCCCTCCAGGGGAATGTGCTGCAAGATAGGGATTTCAGTTTGAGGAAGTAATTAATTTAAAGCATCTTTATTATTTAGATGGGGAGGTCTGTATGTCCGTTCGTCCGCCATGGGTTCATTGCCTGCCTGGGTTTTAATTATAGAACTGTTAACGTCCACTGAGTAATTGGTTTCGGTGCTGTTTTTGTTGTTGGTTGGTGAGATGGATACTGGAGGTAAATCAGAGATGCTATTGATAAACACATTTCGGAGTGGATTGATTCATTTTAATTTTGGAACTTGATTTGTCTCCTGGTTCTGTCTGGAGGGGTAATGAATATGAAAGAAAAAGCAACTCTGTTTCTTGTGGTAATTACTTACGGAGGTAATTTCTGTGAGCACTGGGGAGAAGTTACTCCCTTGCTTTTGAAAACCAGTCTGTAAACAAGCTAAGTTGTTGCCAAAGATAATAACATAAAAGATACGTCATATATCTTTAAGTTATTTCTTTGGAGAATATAAATCTCTTATGAATACACGCATAAAACGTGTATTATGCTACTTTGATAAATGTTAGAAGATTGATTGCAGGCGAATATTTTAAAATCATCGCATGGAAAAAACTACTTCTTTACCATCGAAAGAGAATTAATAAAACTGTACCTCAGCGGTAAGCTATCTTAAGTCCAATTTTGATGTTTTTAACGTATTCGAAA
>BGPR01033358.1:0-17017 GCA_013235015.1 Araneus ventricosus | reverse complement strand
CGTATAATATTATATAATATTGAACAATAATGTACAATATTGTGGATTGTGTTGTGCTGCCTGGGATGTCACCTCTTGAAAAACGATCTATTACATTCTGGAACCATTTCAGTTCCGGAAGTGTTGCCCAGTTCTCTCTGAAATTGGTTGTAAGCAAATACCTCACGTCTTCTGCCTTTTCTTTGGTTGTCCTGTTCATCAGAGGAAGTGAGGAGAAATATGTTTGATCGCTTTCTATCCTTCGGTTTTTTACTGAACTTCTAAACTCCTGACTAGAATTGAATCTGTAGTGACAGGAGCATCTGATTTTGGTACCGAATTCACCCTTTTGACTACGGTGACTCTTTATAAAAACGTTCGCACTCGAATGTTTACCGGGGACTTGTTGCATACATCCGAAAGCCTTTTTAAATCGTACACTTGTCAATCTTCTGCTAGCTGAACAGTTCCGAAATCTTCAAAACCCTGCTTCACTCTTCTTTGTTTATAACGGTAACAATGTTTTTTAACGAATTTTCCATTCGACAGAAAGTTCTGTCTGCAGGCAAAAGACTTATGACTACGAACGGGAAATCTTATCTGGACTTCCTTTACATTCTCAGGGGCCTTGATTTCAAACCAATAACATTTCAGCTGTAATGACAGTTATATCCAAATCAGCAAAGAATTCTGTCTAATAAATATATATAAAATATTGAAATTTTAAAGAAAATTACAGAGGCTTTGAATGGGACATTGGAAAATTTTGGACGAGGAATAACCTTCTTTCCAAGTGCGCTGGACATGGGAGTGGTGCGGAGTAAAAGTAACGCCACCTTTTATAGCCTAATGGAGCGGTGCGGAGTAAAAGTAACGCCGCCATTTATAGCCTAATGGAGTGGTGCGGAGTAAAAGTAAAGCCATCTTTTATAGCCTAATTGTCATTTGAAACCGTACTGAAAAATTCAAAACGATATCTTATAAAGGAACGGCGGACTAGAAAAAGAATTTTAGCTTTTTCAGATTCCTTCAAGGTTGCTTGGATATGTTAAATTTTGAAAAAAATAAGCAAAATTGAATACAATGGAATGATGGATATGTTCAACTTCGTTAAAAATATATTGTAAAATTATGAATTTTTTAAAAAGTGAATATGAATAAGTTAAGAATTTTAGTGAGCTCTACAAAGGGGAGATATAATTTATCCTACAAAATGTACCCTTGTACATTCGCGTACTTAGATTACAAAATTGTAAAGAAACGCTATTCAGAAAAAAGTGGTTATGTTCACTTTTGGTAAAAAGCTCTTTAAATATTATGTAAATCATTCAATTATTGCATTCATTATCTGAATGCCGACAATATTATTCAAGGAAAATATTATGCACAGTGTTGCCTTGAAGAAGAGACAAACTCAGAGGTTAAAGAAAGCAACAAAATGAACAATAATTGCCATAGATAGGTAATTATTGTTCCTCTAGATAGCAAACGACGAGTATAGCAAAATGGTTATAGAAAACGACTTTAACACCACACCACCGTCTCTAGAGCTCATGTGGCTCCTATCCGGGTTGGTATAGATGTAGGTGGACTTCACTGAGTTGCAAAAAAAATTAAAGCAAGAGAAGAATGACAAATGAAGAAATTACAAAGCTGGTGTTAACACATAGAATTGACAACAAAATAAAGTAATATATACAATATCTTGAATAACTTGGTGTGAATGAAAGAAAGATGATGAATATTGATGATGACGAACAACATGAGGAAGCTTACATCAATGCACAGGCTTTTGAGTAATGTATTAGAGATGGGGAGCCATTGCGTGTTAATTGTGGAATACAAGGAATAGGAAGATTACTATTAAAGATTTATCAGAAAGGAAGGACTTAGTATATTCAGTGTAACGACTTTTAGTCGATGGAAATCGTGTGAATTCTTAGGTAGGGTTTATCGGCCACAGTACACAGAACATGTGGTTCATGCACGATGGTACGCCAGCATATTTTTCTATCACGGTATAAAATCATCGCCATTCTCCCGGAATTGAATTAGATGCGCCGAACCTGTTGCTTTGCCTCTACAATCTCCGGAGCTTAATCCCTTGGACTCCAACCTTTGGGGACACCTTAAATCACTCCTTTATGAGACGCCAGTGGAAGCATTGGAGGACCTTGTTACGAGGATACTCGTCGTTGCGACAAACATAACCAGTTACATACGGTACCTTTGAGCACGTCCGTCAGTTTCACCGTCCCTGTCGGCTGTGCTATGATGTTCGCTGCCGCAACTTCGAACAACTCGTGTAATTATTTTGCTTCGTCCTCTTTCAGGCTGCGAACTAAGCACAACAGGCTATATTCTTGTGTTAAGGTTTGATTTTATTGTTGATCTCATTTTTTTAGGGTGTTTAAACTAGCCCCCTGTGTCCAGAGTTTATGCTGCTTCTGTTATTATGGAAGTGTTATTTAGTGTTTTGTTTATTGGTTTTAGATTTTTTATCTTTCACTTTTTCTTCTTATTTTTTTAATGTTTATTATTCTTGGTTATTTCAATTGCTTTTATGCTATTATCCGCTCTACTTCTTTGCCCTAACAGATTTTAACATTTTATGCATGTGGTAGTTTTTGTTTTTACTTGTGTTTTTATATATTAAGTGAGAACATTTCCATTGTAATTAAGTACTCCCCACACCAGGTGGGTTGAGCATTTGTGACCAGTCTTTCTCCCCACTTGTGTGGGTGAACAACTGTGTTTTATAACTCAATCTGTTTTAATTCACTGCCCATGTTCGGGGCATAGCGTGTAAAATAAATTTAACTTGTTGTCTCCCCACCGACCGTTGTAGTCCTTACATCCGTTTGGGTAGGCTGTTCGGTGTGGGTCTAAAACAAAAAAAAAAATTTAAAAATAGGCTATATTGTAATATTGTCAAATAAATGTTTTTCGTTCTTCTAATTTTATTTTTTTGCATTTATTTTCTACATATTCTTGTACTTTTTTGTTGTATACCACAGACTAATTTGTAATCGAGTGGTCAACTAAATGTTTTTGCACTTCATACTTATCCCTGCACAAGTATTTTCGCAACTTTCACCTACTAAACGTGATTTTATATACAGTAACCTCCGCTGAATGTGATCGCGGTTAATGTTATTATTCGCTTTATATTATCAAAAAACTCTGGTCCCGAACCAACGTATTCAAATGCATACAAGATTATTTGTTTAGTGAGATTACTACATCGTTTAAAGTTATCAATTTTGAAACGATTGACGTTCGTAGAATTTCTCGCTCCACCAGTAAGAAAACATCTTGGGCCCCTTTCCCCCACACATCCCAAGAATTTTGGGGGTTATCTTTCATGTCATCCCTTTGAAGGTCGTCCATTTAGCGCGCAGGGACGCGACCGTCAGTAATTGTCATTGAACCTCCTGAATGTATGCAAAAGGAAGAATATGAAGAATTGATGTCCACTGAAGAGTACATTCCCGTAGCTGCCACACTAACAGGCATGGAAATTTGCCCAGTTGTTTGTGAGCAAGACCAAGTAATAAAAGTTTATGATTCCGAGGGGGACGAATGTGTTGAAGAAAACCCTCCAACAAACGCCGAAATGAGGCAAGCACTTGATATTTTGAAACGCGGCGTGCAGCATCGTGCAACAAATTTTAAAAAACAATACGAGTACGAACAATAGATAAATGAACTGTTAAGGAGTAAATGTCGTCAAGCAAAAATTAATGAATTTTTTAATTGTTTTTTGAAATAAATTACAGATAGAGCCCTGAGGTAAGTGTTTTTTTTCCTTTTTGTTTCTTTTCCCTTGATGTGATAAAAATGTAGTTGATTTTACCCAATCCGGTTATTGTTATCAATCGGTTAATGTTATCAAAATTCTCAAGTCCCGAAGTCATCACATTAAGCCGAGTCTACTGTACTATGTTCTATGACAATTATTAACTTCATGCCCACTATCATTCCTCTGAGTTTGTCACCGCCTCAAGGCAATGCCCTCTACACAGGTTTAGTTATTTTGTTTATTTTCCTACGCGTTGCCACTCCATCAAGTAAAAATATTAAATTGTCGTAGTTCAGAAGGTCGCAAAAAAAATGTTTATCCACAAAAATCGTTTGACGGCCTACTGCTGTCAATTAGAATTTGCGAGTGAGGCCGCGGTGGCCTAGTGGTAAGGTCTCGGCTTTGGGGGCGGAAGGTTCCAGGATCGAAAACCCGATTCCACTGAAGATCCGCCGTGTATGGAGCCTGGCGCACGTTAAATCATACGTAGTAGCCAAATGGCCTCCCGTTGGTATGGCGTGGGAGCTTGGAGAGGGGGTGCCAGCTCAGGTGTCGGCCTCGTCATCTGGTCGCGGTTCAAAATTGCGAGGTTCGACCCAAAATAGCCCTCGTGTTTCTTCAAAACGGGACGTTGATATAACTAATCTAGAATTTGCAATTAATCATTTATTGATAGAAACCCCCAGTGGTTGCTCGTGAGCTCAGAAACGAGGGCGTCTGCAAGAGAATACAATTTTAAAAAGCTACTTTATATTTCAGTAGGCCAATTTTTTTAATTCCAAAGACAGATATGAAATTTCCTGCTTCTCAAACAAATTAAATAACCAGCATATGACATTTACTACTACTTTTACGAACAGAAAGTTAAATGAATGTTGATGTGTCAATTCTGCTGACGAAAAAAAAATCAAAGCTCCACATACACACTTCCCTCCTCGCTAACTTCCCTCGCTAACTCTTCCAAAAAGGAAAACCTTCTTCAAAAGAAATCTAGCGTTTTATCGAGAGAAAGCAAATAATCAATCAACCAGATGTGTTTCTGTTGTATTTTATAGAGAGAAAGCAAATAATCAATCAGCCAGATGTGTTTCTGTTGACGGAAGACAAACCGAAACTAAAACTCATAAACAGCCAATGAGATTACCACTTTGTGTGGGAACGAGGAAAAAAGAAAATATATTAAAAAGAGCATCCTTTTCTCGTTCAGGTTGGCTCCGTCCCAGCAGAGCTGCTTGGTCTTGCAGCCCATAGCCGTCTAAGGTAAAAGCAGAAAGGGTTGCTTTTTGCCTCCGGAGTTTCTGCTCTGTGAATAGAGTTCGGAGGGGGCAGAGTATTTTGCAGCTCAGATCTGCGGCTCTCTTCGTTTTCATTCATTTTATGACTTTTTTTAAATTTTATATTACTTTTTCTTTGTATTTTCGTAAGCCATTGAACTCTGAGAGTGGAAAAGTAAGCAAATAAGATTAAAATCGCTTATTAAAATAACTTCAGGGGGTGCTGAAGCTTTGCAGCCCTAATGGACGAGCCACCACTAGAAACCTGTTACGTAAACAGCAGTAAATAAATTGTAGGAGCCAGTATCTGTAAAATAATTTCTACTATTTATCAAAACGACTCAAAAATAATTAAGATTAAACTGGCCACACCTCGAAGACATTGTTTGGGACTTTCGCCGGAACGACGATGAAATGCATTTATTACTTTCTCGTATACGAAGTATACAAAGAGAAAGTATTGTAATCGTCAAAAAATTCGAACTCGAGATTTTGACGGATCTCCGCGTTTTAGACCTCCCTGAGTCCGAAAAACACAATTTTGGAATTATGTCTGTCTGTGAACACGATAACTCAAAAACTATTAGAGATACAGGGATGAAATTTGGTATGTGGTCTTTAAACATAATTTGTAGGTTTCTATCAAATTTTGGACAAAATCCGTCAAAGGGAAGTCTGTCTGAGGTCATGCGAACACTATAACTCAAACAGTTGAATAGCTAGATGGATAAAATTTGGTACACAGTTATATCGTCATGAATGTAGGTCCGTATAAAATTTTGGGCCAAATCCGTCAAAAAGAGGCGTTCAAATTGCATATTCAACTTCTTTTAATCCGATTATCAGGCGCATGCGTATTGGTAGCAATCTGTTGTTGTTGTAAATTTTATTTACAACAATAAATAATGTTTTCAAACATAAATTGTAACAATTTTTTCATTGTTGTAAATAAAATTCAAACCGATCTCATTATTTCAGCAATTGTTACGGTTGTGGTAGCATAAATTGTTTTCTTGGGAATTCAATTCCAAAGCAGAATTTTCGCTTTAGTATTCATTGCATTGCCTATTTCATCGCACCTGCTTCAAAGTAATATTTTTTTGAAACGGGGCAACAGATATTTGATTGCAGGTTTGTTTGTTTGTTTCACTTTCTCGTATACGATGTATACAAAGAGAAAGTATTGTAGTCGTCAAAAAAATTCGAACTCGAGATTTTGACGAATCTCCACTTAGAAAGTACACGAGAAAGTTTAGGGGAGACCACTCCCGCTGGTTTATGTGAGCATCTTGTGTTGTTTTTAAAGTATATAAATTTTATTTGCTGAACCAAAAAGACTTTTTTCATCATTAGTTATGCAATAGCAATAATTTCGAATTTTTATTTGTAATTAATACTTACTTAAAGAGAGGGGAATCCATAAATTAAATCATTCGTCAACCACATTAGAATATAATTTCGTTATTTCATGGTAAAGGGAGATTTTGATTAACGTCATTTAGTTCATATCGACGTAATATTCCAATTAATCTATCTAAAAAACATTATATATTTTTATTTTATGAAAAATTACGATTCTCTTATAACAAAAGCGTCTTTCGAAATTAAATTGCTCTTAGGTATGAAGTTTTCATCTCATTTTCATCGTCATTACTCCCTCCCCACTTTTTAATCTAGCAAAATTAATTAGCTGAGTCGCTAAATTACAGCTCAAATTTCGCAACAATGTTGATCCAATTAAATTCCCATCGTAAGAAATTTAACGAAAAATTAATTTCTCTAAAATTGTCAATTTATTTTTTTCTTATTCTTCATCATCTCGCCTCGCCTGAGTTTTTAAATTAAACTCGAATCACATATTCTTTTGCTTTTCAAACAAAACTTTAATCCTGATTTAGAAACCTTGTATTTAGCATGATAATTGCTTTCTCAAAATTTCATCTTCTGAAAATCATTTGTATGTCCTTTTGGCAATACAGTGATACAAAATAATGATTTTCTCTAAAATAAATATTAAAAATTTGAATAAAATAATAATGTTTCTGTTTCTAATATTTTCAAATAATTCGTGAGAATTAAATAAGTACAAGATAAATGGAAGCTTTCTCTAAGAATGTCTACCATAAGAATAGTTTTTTATTATTATTTGAACTCAGCTTTTAATTTTTGGATTTTAAATTAGAATTTCTTCAACTATTTGGCCATGCAGAAGGATATTGGAGTCATTCAAAGATTAATAGCACATCTTTCTCTGGATTCTTCAATAGCACTTCTAAGCAAGAATTATCAAGAAAATAATTTGCAACCAGGATATTTATTACGATTTACAAAATAACTTCAGTAAATGAAATTCATTTCCATTTAACTTTTGCTATTGTTCCATTTGCTTATTTTGATAATGAGATTTTAAGATACGATTTGTTTTGCGGATTTGCAGTATTTTTGCCTCTCCTTTTGAAAAAAGAATTCTAAAAGCATTAATTTTTGTGATTCGATGTTGTTTTTCCCCCTGAGGTAAAAACATCAAGAAAGAATTAACCTAATAAAATATTGAGTCAGTCCATGCTGACGTGACATCTATCAAGTGTGTCACGCCCATGTTATTTTAGAGGTATTTTTTTTTATTTTGCAGGAAGAACGAGCGCAAAACTGCGAGTAATCAGATGTTTAATGACATGCGCAGTATGTTTCCATGTTACTGTGGCACCATGTTTATTGACTCCAGTAGAAATATGCATTTTTATTCTCTAAATCTGTTTCAATCCTTCCTATTTACTGATAATATAATTCAAAACGATCCTCAATATGCCTATACAGGGTGTCCACACTTATCGTGATCCATTACCTAATTTTTAAACCATTAGAGATAGGCATATAGTTCCAATTGGGAAAAAATGCTTTAAATAAGGGGAAGAATTATAATTTCTGTTGTTTGAGTCAATGACTAAATTTCTGAAAAGTTACTAATTCTAACATTTTATACTGTCTCCCGGTCCTACCAGTCACATTTAGTAAAACATCCTTCACACACTAACATTTTAAACAAAAATTTTCCTCTCTTCTGCGACTAAAACTGACCGTATTATGGAGCTTTGAATACCACTGACTTAGACCGCTTTACATCATTTCAATAGCCGTCTTGAAGACGATCCACCAATCAATACGCAGCCCTTGCTCGACGAGGCCGCTGATTGGTTAAAAATGATGAAATTCAAAGCTCCATAACTCTCTCAGTTTTAGTGGCAGAAGAGTGGAACTTTATTTGTTTAAAATGTTAGTGTGTGAAGAATATTTTATTAAATATGACGTATGGGACCGGGAGACGGTATAAAAAGTTCGTAGCTTTTTCAGAAATATATTTAGTGACTCAAAAAACATAAAGCATAAATCTTCCCTTCATTTAAACATTTTCCCAACTGAAACTACATATTAGATAATGGATCAAGATAAGTGTGCACAACCCTGTATATTAAGGGGACATACGACTGTTAAAACTCGAAAATTTTCGATTTTATGAAAAAAATATATATTGTTTCCTTCTCTTTTCTGAACAATTTAAAACAATCCACGTTAAAAAATTCCCATAATTATGAAAGTTATATGAAGGAAAATGTATCAGCTCTTCAACGTAAACATTGAATATAGCCATACATTTAAAACCCTATATCTCAAAATGCGTTTTTTATATAGCGCGTACGATATCTCAAGAACTATTGAATATTTTTACATAAAGTTTTTACCGAATATGTATTGTGCTATGTTCTACAAATTGAACCACATTTTTGTACATATTTCTCCAAAGATGCCTTTCGGGGGGTTAGGAAAGTTGAAATTTTAACTATTTTGAACATTTTTATTTTAAATTGGCATATAAATAGAAATTAAATTTAAATATTAAAAAATTGTGGTACAGTTTCTTAAACAGACTGTTTGGATTACTTAGATGCCCAAAATATTGTGTTTAGATAAATATTTTATCCGTTATCATGCGCAAAAGGTGACTATCTCATTTTTTCTCTCCAAAAATTATACCCATATTTATTACTCTCTCAAACAAATACATACCAATATGAAGGTTTGAAAATGTATGTGCTACAAGAGAAAGAACAGATATTTTTTTAGAAAAAGAAGTGAGTTTGTGAATTGCATTATTTTAGAGATATAATGTATCGAATTTGACAGTTTTCCACCATTTTTTCGAGGTTTAAGAGTCGTATGTCCCCTTAAACTTTTTTCCTCCAAAATTGCATCCATACTTTAGCTTCTGATCAAAAACACAAATTCAAGATAAAAATTATAACCCTGTATTTATTTATCTAATGTTACATCAAATTATATGTATGAGCATTTAAAAGCCTAAAAGTTGGCGCTATAAAAATAAAGCCAAAAGAAAATTTACCGAAGGAACGGGGAGAATCCTGCGTTAATTTTCTGCTCCCAGTTTTCCATTTGCTCGGAATTTGCTCATCCAAGCATTCCTGTCGTACAAAGGGGCTAGATTTAAATCAAAAGCTGCTTCGAAAGTTTGTGCAGCATATTCAAATTCCTAAGCCCTTAGAAGCATCCCATTGATTTCAGGTTAATTGGAAGTGGGGTTAGCTGGCTCATTTCCGAGCCAGTCCTCCATTACCATCGACGGATATTTCATAATCCTTATTATGCAGAAGGCCTCGACGCCTCGGGATTCACCATTGGCATTATTCCTCGTCGCCTGTCGTATTTCGAAGAAGGGACAAAGGCACTGCGAAAATCAATACTCCAGGTCTCAAAAGAATGCTTTCGCTTATGTGCGAAACATAAACTAAACAACATATGGGGCTTTTATATTGGCATGCCATTGGATGAACGTATTGCTACATTCTTTGAAGTAATTTTCAGTCTTGATGCGTTTCGTTGACAAACATTTCCATGAGTAATCGCGAAGTACAGATTAGCGAAGACAAGGCGTTGAAAGAATTTTTGAGCAGTCTGCATCATTTATGATTCAGGTGTGCTTATTTCATCGTCTGAGGGATTTGTCAGACATCATTTGCGTGATAGTGCAATGTATTTGATCATTCTACGCCTTTCAGCTCCTTCCCTGCATGAATTATGATTCGGAAAAGAATTCGTTATTTTACTTCGTCTACAAGTTTTAAGGGGATATACGACTGTTAAACCTTGAAAATTTTCGATTTTATGAAAAAAATATGTATTATTTCCCGGTCTTTTCTGAACAATTTAAAACAATCCGCGTTAAAAAATTCCCATAATTATGAAAGTTATGAAGACAAATGTATCAGCTGTTCAATGTAAACACTGAAAATGTCTATATTTTTAAAGCGCTGCATCTCAAAATGTGTCTTTTTGATATTGCTCGCACAATATCTCAAGAGCTACTGAATATTTTTAAATAAAATATTCAATGAATATGTATTGTGCTATGTTCTACAAATTGAATCACAATTTTTGTACATATTTCCTACAAAGAAGCTTTTTTTTTGGGGGGGGGGTAAGAAAAGTTGAAATTTTAACTATTTTTAACATTTTATTTTAAAGTGGTATATAAAATATAAATTAAATTAATAAATTGTGGTTCAGTTTCATAAAAAGACTGTTTGGATTACTTAGATACCCAAGATATTGTGTTTAGACCAATATTTTATCCGAAATCATGCGCGCAAGGTGACTATCTCATTTTTTCTCCAAAAATCAAACTCATATTTATTACTCTCTCAAATAAATATATACCAATATAAAGGTTTGAAAATGTGTATACTATAAGAGAAAGAACGGATATTTTTCTAGGGAAAAAAGTGAGATTGTGAATTGCATTGTTTCAGAGATATAATGTCTCAAATTTGAGAGTCCCCTCCCCCATTTTTTCGAGGTTTAAGAGTGGTATGTCCCCTTAAATGGAAATATGTCTCCTTCTCTTTTAAAGAATAAAGATATTCCAAACTCTTAAGTGATTTCAAATTGATACGACAAATAGTTTAGAGAATTATTTAAATAAAAACCAAAATAATTGAGTAAAATTTTATATCATTTAAAATATTCAAGTCTACCTACTTGTCGCGCAACATTGAACGTCGCAATATTACCGCGTCGTTTGTTGCTGACAATGGTTTTAATCTATCTGTTGAGAGAAGCGATTGAACAAGCTTTTACGATTATGAATTTCTCCTACAGCTAATGAATGTGTGATTTTATCTGAAGTAAGTACCTTATATTTCTCAAATCCCATGTCTTATAATACACTTAGCAATGAATGTAGTATTATGCCTGCGACGGAAAAAGGAAAGGAAATTATGCGTTAAATATCTTATTGAAAACGTTGTAAATTCTCAAAATGAATTAAATGACAATGCATATCATATGCTTTATTTAAAACTTGAAGTAAAATTGTATTAAATTGTTCTTCGGCAATGTAATTGCATTTACTGTCTGCAAGTTATGCACTATATTAAGATGAAAATATGGCTGTTCTTAGAGTATTTACTCTTACATTTGAACTTTTCCCAAGATCATATGAATGCATTAAATTTTCAATTTCTCGTTAAGTCTTCTAATACCTCACTATACTTGTCTGTTTTAAAACAGAATTTTTGATGAATATATGCATAATAGTTTTTTAAAGATGGTTTAAAAATTGTATTTAAATTTGAATCGTTAATTCTTAATTCTGATATAGATTTTCTAAATTCATGTTTCTAAAATGTGATCTTTATTTATTTATTTTTGTATAAGAAGTTTAATTTTCTAGAAACTATAAAAATCTAATTACCGTAAGATATTTACTCATTTGAAATTAAAACATAAACTTTATGTTCTGATTTCATGTTTTCATCAGTATTTTCTCAAAGAATTATTAAAAACATTTGAAAAGAAATTTCTTATTTCTATATAACGTATTGCTCTAAGTTAGCAAGATGGCATGGATCTTTCAACACTAAATCTAGATAAGTATCAAATATTTTTAATGAAATAAGAAAGACAAAATATTTTCTATTGTGAATTTTACATAAATTTTTTTAAAAATTTCCGTAGACTTATCTGCTTATTTTTTCTTTGTGTTTATTTTCTGTCATTGCATCTCAAATTTAATCAAAAAAATAAATTATTAAAAATTATTTCGCATCAATAAAAATGCTCCCAAGGTCGGCAATTCTCTAAGGAAACGAAAACTAAACTGCTTATTTTGGCTGAACATTTAAAAAGCATGATCGCGATGCGTTTCTAAATTTTACTCTTGATTTTCGATTTAAGTAACTATGCTACTCAGAAAATAAGCCCAAAATTATACTTTTTTTCTTCTTCCTCAGAATAAATCTTTGCTAATAATAAAGGAGAATGTGTGTGTGTCTGTGTGTTGGCGCTGTACAGGGCAGGCCGCTGGACTTAGAGCTACGAAATTTGGCACGAACATTCTTTGGAGGGTGGGAATGTGCACCTCGGTGACGTTTTTTTGAAATTTTAATTTGAAATTTAATTAATTAAAAAATAAGCGAAATCTTTGCGATTTTCCTTAATAACATTCAAAAATATTACAGCTCAAAAATCATTTTTACACCATCTGAAAGAGCAAAAAAATTATCTTTTCAATGATATCAATAAAGTTGTCGTACACTTTTCCCTCTAATTTAATAAGCTTTTAAAAATATTTTTTGGCATAATTTACAACAATACTTTTCATTGTTGCAACGCATTTCAAACGGTTTTCATTGCTTAAACAAATATTTAATTGCGTGCTTCTCTCACATTGTTTAAAGCTTAGAAAATATCCTACTGGATTTGACTTTATTCTTTTATTTGATCAATTTTTCTGTGAAATCTGTAAACGATGTCCTCAAGATGGTAAGTATGTACTGAAATAATCCAGTAAACTGAAAGATTACCTTTGCTACGTTTTAATTCTTTTTATCAACGTATTTTAAGCCAAATAGCATGCTGCTGGACGTAAAATGTGCCGCGACAATTTAATGTTGAAATCAAATGCATAATTTACGTTAATGTAGACAAGGAATAGAACAAGTGCAAGACTACGAAAATAACGCGGGTTAAATGTCTATAGCAATTTGAGGTATAAAACTACTTTGTTAAGGGAACCATGAATATAAAATTATGCATAAGAGATTCAGTTGAAATTATTTTTCCGGCGATCAAGCTGGTCGCCGAAGGCGGCTAGTTATCAATAAAACCAGGAATAATTTCTTGTTAATTTGTTGACAGAAAGAAGAAAAATTACTCTATAAGTCGTTTTTTCTACTTCACTATTTACAGTCATACTGAAATTTTAAAGAATCCCCTTTTATTCTTTTCATTCTTTTCATTTTTTTCCTTTCTTCTTTACTGGGTTGCATTTCCTGGGCGCATCCGTGTGACGGGAACCGAGTCTATATACAGGATGACCCCAGAAATCCTTTACACACAACCCTCCCTTAACTTCAGAAAAACTGCAGCTATATTCATAAAAGTGGCATATAGGTAAAGTAAAGATTCTATGCGCTATGCGATGAGACAGATTACAGTGCACATGGCGGTAAACTGCAGAATTAGCGCTCCTATCTAGAAAACAGTACGGCATAAGGATCCCTAGATAGGAAACCCTCTGTTTTTCTCATATGCAACCACATAAGGATGTCACGAATAACGTGCGAACAAAAAGTATTTTATTTATATGTCATGCAATCAAACATTCTCGATTAGCAGAAAAAACTCAGTAATTTAATTCCGATACTTAAAAAAGTGTGTGTGTTTTCGCGCGCGCGCGTGTGTGAGTGTGTGTCCGTGCGTGTGCATGCGTGTGCATGCGTGTCCGTTTGCATGCGTGTCCGTGCGTGTGCGTTTGCATGAGTGTGCGTGCGTGTCCGTGTCCGTGTGCATGCATGTGAGTGTTCATTCGCGTGCGTGTGCTGATGCGTGCGTGCGCTGACGAGCCTGTGCTTATGCGTGTGCGTGTGCGCGGGCGTGGGTGCGTGTGAACTGAAAAATTCTGTGCCAGAAACGAAATAATTTTCGATGTATAACATCACCAAAGATATGAATAGAAATTCAGACACGGAGTAAAGAAACAGGTTTACACGAAGTTTAAAAATTTCTTTCTTTCACATTTTAATTTTGGACAGTGATTTCACCTTTCGATCGTTATGTCTTTTAACTACATATCATCGAGATTACTCATTGAACTTATCAGAAATCAAGAAATTCATCAGAATTTATAAATACAGATAGGTTAGAACTGCAACAGATTGACGAAGAAAGTTCCCACTTAGCATCTGCCATTACTAGAGTAATAAACTTGAATTCTCCAGTATTTTCCAAAATTTAAGAAAGACACGTCTTGACTTTTCTAAATGATTAATGACTTGAGGGGGTTGAAAGACGATGACCGTTTTTCCCCTTACAGTGGTCAGATTCCTATTGTGTCACTACACAATGAAAAAATGGTCAGAGCTGATTGTAGGAAGGTAGCTTTGATTGATTGCATCCTTTGAATTCCTTTCTCAGAGGATATCAGAGATATCCTGAAGTGCATGTATCCATTCTGCCAACTTCGAAGTTTCTTAAATAATGATAATTAAAAAAAACCGTTAACCTACCTTCCCAGAAATACAGATTTCTCAGTATTTTATGAGATATTAGATGTAGGGAGAATGCGGGGACATTGGTACATTTTTTGAGAAAACTAAAAACTGATTTCACCAACGGTAATAATTATAACTAATACACTATATTTCTACATTTTTTAATCTAATATAGGATTTCAGTCGAGTTTTGATCATAAATTGAATACTAAAATACTTATCACACTTTTTTCCTAAAAAGGGATTTGTCTCAGTCTCTCCCGTACTAGGGGTGCATTAATACACACACAAAAAAAATCGAAAATAGTGATGATTAATAGGTATGGGATCAAACAAATTTGTTTTAGTGATAAACTTTGTATTCCAAATCAAGGTTAAAAGTTTAACAAACTTTTATTTTGATCAAAATTCAACATTTTTAATGAGACTAGAAAAATTAAACAATATTGCTTCAGAAAATAATTTATCTCTACAAATAATGAAAGAGAATGTGTGTGTGTATATAAAAATACTTTGGAGGTCGGGAATGTGTACTCTGAAGCCGTTTTTGGAAATTTTAAATAAATAAAAATTAAGGGAAATTTTCGCGTTCTTCCTTGATGACTTATGAAGATAATATAGCACAAAAATAATTTTCATACGTAACGTCAGACTCAGAAATAGCCAATTTTATATCAAAAATAAATTTATTCGCTATTAACAAAATGAAGTTGTTTCATCATTCAAGCAATTTGAAGAACTAACTTTCTAGCTTTTTAAAATAAGCAATCACAAACATTTATATTACGTGCAGTCTGTGCCTCGAGAAAAATACATCAAAATACTGGTAAAGCCGTCTTATCTCACTATTTGAAATATAAGACTGAAACCTAAAACCAATTCGTCACACATATCATCTGAAAATTCAAAAAAATTATATTTTCTATGATATTTTAATTAAATTGCCAAGCAATTTTTTCTCCACTTTTAATAAATTCGTAAAAAATATTTTAAATTTAACTTAAAGCAATACTTTTCATTTTTGCAATGAAATTCAAACCGTTTCCGTTGTTTAAACAAATACTTAAATCCTTGGTTCTCTTAGATAGTTAATTTTTATGTTTTTTTTCATTTCTGAAGACTATTTTGCAAAGTAGTTGCTGTGAAGACACATTGATACACACAGAAGACGCGTATCAATGTGCCTCGGACTCAATTGTGCCCATCCGCCCCAAGAGCCTTTTTTTACTTAAAACAAGTGGTCACTCAGAAACAAAAGTAAATAATTTCAAAACTTAATATAGTTCAGAAAAATAAATGTTTTTCCCTACCTTTGGAGTAGATTCCCTGGCCGGAAAACGAAGCTAGTTAAAGAAATTACGCAACACATACTTAGAGTAAAATTCACTTAGACGAGAAGATTAGCGATTTGATTCATTTGTAAATTAACTTTTGACTAAACATGACCTAAAAATATACCGTGTGCTAAGGGTTACAGTGGCATATATGTGAGGGGATGTGAACATCTTGAGCCATTCCAATCATCAAAATTTATGGACTGTATCAATGTTCCCGCGTATCAATCTACCCCAACTCCCCCTACTATAAAATTGCTTAATACATCACAGCAATGTGCAAAGAGAAAACAGCTTAGAATTGAACGTAAGACTAATAAAATTTGGACATATAATAAATATTTTAAAGACATGAAAGAATTGCAAAGTGGTAAAGTGTTGAAGTGAACAATTGGGTAAACATTAAATTAGAGCAATATTCATAATCATAAAAATGTCTACTTGTTTCTCAAAAGTTTTTATCCTCCTGTAAAAATAGCACTCAAAAATGACTCAGTAAAAAACAATCGGTAAGAACTTTCATATATAAAGTTATTAGAGTATCCTAACAATTTAAAGCCTAAAACCAAAAATAACACTCTTTTAATTCAAGATGGAAACAAAGATATTGTGAGGTGACGTTTCAGAATGATAAAATTCGAGAAAAACTGGCTCAAAAAATGAAAATGCATTCCTTTTCCATGCAGTAATGTTTAGCCTATTTCATACTTAAAGACAGCACTGGTACAGCCACTTGTTCAGTGATACGTACAAGTTTCGGAAATCATGCACTATGCATATAGATGGAGCTTAAGACACTTGTTTCGGACAATTCAACTCTAATATTAAATGCAAAGGTCCTCTTGACGGTTTCATGCTGCACTGAATTTACGTGCTGCTCACAGTTCCGTAATCTGCATATTACACAAGCTTCACTGCCTAAATCACAAGGCAGGGTGAATTAATATCTCGGACGCAGATGTGCGTCGATTCACGCACTGATGGGTTGACAGAGTTGATAGCAATTGCGGTCCGTGATTTTCAACAGTTTCGTCGTTCTGTAAGCCAGTTTTTCAAAGCAAT
>BGPR01033357.1:0-17017 GCA_013235015.1 Araneus ventricosus | reverse complement strand
ATTGCTTTGAAAAACTGGCTTACAGAACGACGAAACTGTTGAAAATCACGGACCGCAATTGCTATCAACTCTGTCAACCCATCAGTGCGTGAATCGACGCACATCTGCGTCCGAGATATTAATTCACCCTGCCTTGTGATTTAGGCAGTGAAGCTTGTGTAATATGCAGATTACGGAACTGTGAGCAGCACGTAAATTCAGTGCAGCATGAAACCGTCAAGAGGACCTTTGCATTTAATATTAGAGTTGAATTGTCCGAAACAAGTGTCTTAAGCTCCATCTATATGCATAGTGCATGATTTCCGAAACTTGTACGTATCACTGAACAAGTGGCTGTACCAGTGCTGTCTTTAAGTATGAAATAGGCTAAACATTACTGCATGGAAAAGGAATGCATTTTCATTTTTTGAGCCAGTTTTTCTCGAATTTTATCATTCTGAAACGTCACCTCACAATAT
The DNA here is from genome assembly GCA_013235015.1 of Araneus ventricosus. Classification (NCBI taxonomy): domain Eukaryota; kingdom Metazoa; phylum Arthropoda; class Arachnida; order Araneae; family Araneidae; genus Araneus; species Araneus ventricosus. Next base: position 16,559 of record BGPR01033357.1, on the reverse strand, counting down.
CTTTGTTTCCATCTTGAATTAAAAGAGTGTTATTTTTGGTTTTAGGCTTTAAATTGTTAGGATACTCTAATAACTTTATATATGAAAGTTCTTACCGATTGTTTTTTACTGAGTCATTTTTGAGTGCTATTTTTACAGGAGGATAAAAACTTTTGAGAAACAAGTAGACATTTTTATGATTATGAATATTGCTCTAATTTAATGTTTACCCAATTGTTCACTTCAACACTTTACCACTTTGCAATTCTTTCATGTCTTTAAAATATTTATTATATGTCCAAATTTTATTAGTCTTACGTTCAATTCTAAGCTGTTTTCTCTTTGCACATTGCTGTGATGTATTAAGCAATTTTATAGTAGGGGGAGTTGGGGTAGATTGATACGCGGGAACATTGATACAGTCCATAAATTTTGATGATTGGAATGGCTCAAGATGTTCACATCCCCTCACATATATGCCACTGTAACCCTTAGCACACGGTATATTTTTAGGTCATGTTTAGTCAAAAGTTAATTTACAAATGAATCAAATCGCTAATCTTCTCGTCTAAGTGAATTTTACTCTAAGTATGTGTTGCGTAATTTCTTTAACTAGCTTCGTTTTCCGGCCAGGGAATCTACTCCAAAGGTAGGGAAAAACATTTATTTTTCTGAACTATATTAAGTTTTGAAATTATTTACTTTTGTTTCTGAGTGACCACTTGTTTTAAGTAAAAAAAGGCTCTTGGGGCGGATGGGCACAATTGAGTCCGAGGCACATTGATACGCGTCTTCTGTGTGTATCAATGTGTCTTCACAGCAACTACTTTGCAAAATAGTCTTCAGAAATGAAAAAAAACATAAAAATTAACTATCTAAGAGAACCAAGGATTTAAGTATTTGTTTAAACAACGGAAACGGTTTGAATTTCATTGCAAAAATGAAAAGTATTGCTTTAAGTTAAATTTAAAATATTTTTTACGAATTTATTAAAAGTGGAGAAAAAATTGCTTGGCAATTTAATTAAAATATCATAGAAAATATAATTTTTTTGAATTTTCAGATGATATGTGTGACGAATTGGTTTTAGGTTTCAGTCTTATATTTCAAATAGTGAGATAAGACGGCTTTACCAGTATTTTGATGTATTTTTCTCGAGGCACAGACTGCACGTAATATAAATGTTTGTGATTGCTTATTTTAAAAAGCTAGAAAGTTAGTTCTTCAAATTGCTTGAATGATGAAACAACTTCATTTTGTTAATAGCGAATAAATTTATTTTTGATATAAAATTGGCTATTTCTGAGTCTGACGTTACGTATGAAAATTATTTTTGTGCTATATTATCTTCATAAGTCATCAAGGAAGAACGCGAAAATTTCCCTTAATTTTTATTTATTTAAAATTTCCAAAAACGGCTTCAGAGTACACATTCCCGACCTCCAAAGTATTTTTATATACACACACACATTCTCTTTCATTATTTGTAGAGATAAATTATTTTCTGAAGCAATATTGTTTAATTTTTCTAGTCTCATTAAAAATGTTGAATTTTGATCAAAATAAAAGTTTGTTAAACTTTTAACCTTGATTTGGAATACAAAGTTTATCACTAAAACAAATTTGTTTGATCCCATACCTATTAATCATCACTATTTTCGATTTTTTTTGTGTGTGTATTAATGCACCCCTAGTACGGGAGAGACTGAGACAAATCCCTTTTTAGGAAAAAAGTGTGATAAGTATTTTAGTATTCAATTTATGATCAAAACTCGACTGAAATCCTATATTAGATTAAAAAATGTAGAAATATAGTGTATTAGTTATAATTATTACCGTTGGTGAAATCAGTTTTTAGTTTTCTCAAAAAATGTACCAATGTCCCCGCATTCTCCCTACATCTAATATCTCATAAAATACTGAGAAATCTGTATTTCTGGGAAGGTAGGTTAACGGTTTTTTTTAATTATCATTATTTAAGAAACTTCGAAGTTGGCAGAATGGATACATGCACTTCAGGATATCTCTGATATCCTCTGAGAAAGGAATTCAAAGGATGCAATCAATCAAAGCTACCTTCCTACAATCAGCTCTGACCATTTTTTCATTGTGTAGTGACACAATAGGAATCTGACCACTGTAAGGGGAAAAACGGTCATCGTCTTTCAACCCCCTCAAGTCATTAATCATTTAGAAAAGTCAAGACGTGTCTTTCTTAAATTTTGGAAAATACTGGAGAATTCAAGTTTATTACTCTAGTAATGGCAGATGCTAAGTGGGAACTTTCTTCGTCAATCTGTTGCAGTTCTAACCTATCTGTATTTATAAATTCTGATGAATTTCTTGATTTCTGATAAGTTCAATGAGTAATCTCGATGATATGTAGTTAAAAGACATAACGATCGAAAGGTGAAATCACTGTCCAAAATTAAAATGTGAAAGAAAGAAATTTTTAAACTTCGTGTAAACCTGTTTCTTTACTCCGTGTCTGAATTTCTATTCATATCTTTGGTGATGTTATACATCGAAAATTATTTCGTTTCTGGCACAGAATTTTTCAGTTCACACGCACCCACGCCCGCGCACACGCACACGCATAAGCACAGGCTCGTCAGCGCACGCACGCATCAGCACACGCACGCGAATGAACACTCACATGCATGCACACGGACACGGACACGCACGCACACTCATGCAAACGCACACGCACGGACACGCATGCAAACGGACACGCATGCACACGCATGCACACGCACGGACACACACTCACACACGCGCGCGCGCGAAAACACACACACTTTTTTAAGTATCGGAATTAAATTACTGAGTTTTTTCTGCTAATCGAGAATGTTTGATTGCATGACATATAAATAAAATACTTTTTGTTCGCACGTTATTCGTGACATCCTTATGTGGTTGCATATGAGAAAAACAGAGGGTTTCCTATCTAGGGATCCTTATGCCGTACTGTTTTCTAGATAGGAGCGCTAATTCTGCAGTTTACCGCCATGTGCACTGTAATCTGTCTCATCGCATAGCGCATAGAATCTTTACTTTACCTATATGCCACTTTTATGAATATAGCTGCAGTTTTTCTGAAGTTAAGGGAGGGTTGTGTGTAAAGGATTTCTGGGGTCATCCTGTATATAGACTCGGTTCCCGTCACACGGATGCGCCCAGGAAATGCAACCCAGTAAAGAAGAAAGGAAAAAAATGAAAAGAATGAAAAGAATAAAAGGGGATTCTTTAAAATTTCAGTATGACTGTAAATAGTGAAGTAGAAAAAACGACTTATAGAGTAATTTTTCTTCTTTCTGTCAACAAATTAACAAGAAATTATTCCTGGTTTTATTGATAACTAGCCGCCTTCGGCGACCAGCTTGATCGCCGGAAAAATAATTTCAACTGAATCTCTTATGCATAATTTTATATTCATGGTTCCCTTAACAAAGTAGTTTTATACCTCAAATTGCTATAGACATTTAACCCGCGTTATTTTCGTAGTCTTGCACTTGTTCTATTCCTTGTCTACATTAACGTAAATTATGCATTTGATTTCAACATTAAATTGTCGCGGCACATTTTACGTCCAGCAGCATGCTATTTGGCTTAAAATACGTTGATAAAAAGAATTAAAACGTAGCAAAGGTAATCTTTCAGTTTACTGGATTATTTCAGTACATACTTACCATCTTGAGGACATCGTTTACAGATTTCACAGAAAAATTGATCAAATAAAAGAATAAAGTCAAATCCAGTAGGATATTTTCTAAGCTTTAAACAATGTGAGAGAAGCACGCAATTAAATATTTGTTTAAGCAATGAAAACCGTTTGAAATGCGTTGCAACAATGAAAAGTATTGTTGTAAATTATGCCAAAAAATATTTTTAAAAGCTTATTAAATTAGAGGGAAAAGTGTACGACAACTTTATTGATATCATTGAAAAGATAATTTTTTTGCTCTTTCAGATGGTGTAAAAATGATTTTTGAGCTGTAATATTTTTGAATGTTATTAAGGAAAATCGCAAAGATTTCGCTTATTTTTTAATTAATTAAATTTCAAATTAAAATTTCAAAAAAACGTCACCGAGGTGCACATTCCCACCCTCCAAAGAATGTTCGTGCCAAATTTCGTAGCTCTAAGTCCAGCGGCCTGCCCTGTACAGCGCCAACACACAGACACACACACATTCTCCTTTATTATTAGCAAAGATTTATTCTGAGGAAGAAGAAAAAAAGTATAATTTTGGGCTTATTTTCTGAGTAGCATAGTTACTTAAATCGAAAATCAAGAGTAAAATTTAGAAACGCATCGCGATCATGCTTTTTAAATGTTCAGCCAAAATAAGCAGTTTAGTTTTCGTTTCCTTAGAGAATTGCCGACCTTGGGAGCATTTTTATTGATGCGAAATAATTTTTAATAATTTATTTTTTTGATTAAATTTGAGATGCAATGACAGAAAATAAACACAAAGAAAAAATAAGCAGATAAGTCTACGGAAATTTTTAAAAAAATTTATGTAAAATTCACAATAGAAAATATTTTGTCTTTCTTATTTCATTAAAAATATTTGATACTTATCTAGATTTAGTGTTGAAAGATCCATGCCATCTTGCTAACTTAGAGCAATACGTTATATAGAAATAAGAAATTTCTTTTCAAATGTTTTTAATAATTCTTTGAGAAAATACTGATGAAAACATGAAATCAGAACATAAAGTTTATGTTTTAATTTCAAATGAGTAAATATCTTACGGTAATTAGATTTTTATAGTTTCTAGAAAATTAAACTTCTTATACAAAAATAAATAAATAAAGATCACATTTTAGAAACATGAATTTAGAAAATCTATATCAGAATTAAGAATTAACGATTCAAATTTAAATACAATTTTTAAACCATCTTTAAAAAACTATTATGCATATATTCATCAAAAATTCTGTTTTAAAACAGACAAGTATAGTGAGGTATTAGAAGACTTAACGAGAAATTGAAAATTTAATGCATTCATATGATCTTGGGAAAAGTTCAAATGTAAGAGTAAATACTCTAAGAACAGCCATATTTTCATCTTAATATAGTGCATAACTTGCAGACAGTAAATGCAATTACATTGCCGAAGAACAATTTAATACAATTTTACTTCAAGTTTTAAATAAAGCATATGATATGCATTGTCATTTAATTCATTTTGAGAATTTACAACGTTTTCAATAAGATATTTAACGCATAATTTCCTTTCCTTTTTCCGTCGCAGGCATAATACTACATTCATTGCTAAGTGTATTATAAGACATGGGATTTGAGAAATATAAGGTACTTACTTCAGATAAAATCACACATTCATTAGCTGTAGGAGAAATTCATAATCGTAAAAGCTTGTTCAATCGCTTCTCTCAACAGATAGATTAAAACCATTGTCAGCAACAAACGACGCGGTAATATTGCGACGTTCAATGTTGCGCGACAAGTAGGTAGACTTGAATATTTTAAATGATATAAAATTTTACTCAATTATTTTGGTTTTTATTTAAATAATTCTCTAAACTATTTGTCGTATCAATTTGAAATCACTTAAGAGTTTGGAATATCTTTATTCTTTAAAAGAGAAGGAGACATATTTCCATTTAAGGGGACATACCACTCTTAAACCTCGAAAAAATGGGGGAGGGGACTCTCAAATTTGAGACATTATATCTCTGAAACAATGCAATTCACAATCTCACTTTTTTCCCTAGAAAAATATCCGTTCTTTCTCTTATAGTATACACATTTTCAAACCTTTATATTGGTATATATTTATTTGAGAGAGTAATAAATATGAGTTTGATTTTTGGAGAAAAAATGAGATAGTCACCTTGCGCGCATGATTTCGGATAAAATATTGGTCTAAACACAATATCTTGGGTATCTAAGTAATCCAAACAGTCTTTTTATGAAACTGAACCACAATTTATTAATTTAATTTATATTTTATATACCACTTTAAAATAAAATGTTAAAAATAGTTAAAATTTCAACTTTTCTTACCCCCCCCCCAAAAAAAAAGCTTCTTTGTAGGAAATATGTACAAAAATTGTGATTCAATTTGTAGAACATAGCACAATACATATTCATTGAATATTTTATTTAAAAATATTCAGTAGCTCTTGAGATATTGTGCGAGCAATATCAAAAAGACACATTTTGAGATGCAGCGCTTTAAAAATATAGACATTTTCAGTGTTTACATTGAACAGCTGATACATTTGTCTTCATAACTTTCATAATTATGGGAATTTTTTAACGCGGATTGTTTTAAATTGTTCAGAAAAGACCGGGAAATAATACATATTTTTTTCATAAAATCGAAAATTTTCAAGGTTTAACAGTCGTATATCCCCTTAAAACTTGTAGACGAAGTAAAATAACGAATTCTTTTCCGAATCATAATTCATGCAGGGAAGGAGCTGAAAGGCGTAGAATGATCAAATACATTGCACTATCACGCAAATGATGTCTGACAAATCCCTCAGACGATGAAATAAGCACACCTGAATCATAAATGATGCAGACTGCTCAAAAATTCTTTCAACGCCTTGTCTTCGCTAATCTGTACTTCGCGATTACTCATGGAAATGTTTGTCAACGAAACGCATCAAGACTGAAAATTACTTCAAAGAATGTAGCAATACGTTCATCCAATGGCATGCCAATATAAAAGCCCCATATGTTGTTTAGTTTATGTTTCGCACATAAGCGAAAGCATTCTTTTGAGACCTGGAGTATTGATTTTCGCAGTGCCTTTGTCCCTTCTTCGAAATACGACAGGCGACGAGGAATAATGCCAATGGTGAATCCCGAGGCGTCGAGGCCTTCTGCATAATAAGGATTATGAAATATCCGTCGATGGTAATGGAGGACTGGCTCGGAAATGAGCCAGCTAACCCCACTTCCAATTAACCTGAAATCAATGGGATGCTTCTAAGGGCTTAGGAATTTGAATATGCTGCACAAACTTTCGAAGCAGCTTTTGATTTAAATCTAGCCCCTTTGTACGACAGGAATGCTTGGATGAGCAAATTCCGAGCAAATGGAAAACTGGGAGCAGAAAATTAACGCAGGATTCTCCCCGTTCCTTCGGTAAATTTTCTTTTGGCTTTATTTTTATAGCGCCAACTTTTAGGCTTTTAAATGCTCATACATATAATTTGATGTAACATTAGATAAATAAATACAGGGTTATAATTTTTATCTTGAATTTGTGTTTTTGATCAGAAGCTAAAGTATGGATGCAATTTTGGAGGAAAAAAGTTTAAGGGGACATACGACTCTTAAACCTCGAAAAAATGGTGGAAAACTGTCAAATTCGATACATTATATCTCTAAAATAATGCAATTCACAAACTCACTTCTTTTTCTAAAAAAATATCTGTTCTTTCTCTTGTAGCACATACATTTTCAAACCTTCATATTGGTATGTATTTGTTTGAGAGAGTAATAAATATGGGTATAATTTTTGGAGAGAAAAAATGAGATAGTCACCTTTTGCGCATGATAACGGATAAAATATTTATCTAAACACAATATTTTGGGCATCTAAGTAATCCAAACAGTCTGTTTAAGAAACTGTACCACAATTTTTTAATATTTAAATTTAATTTCTATTTATATGCCAATTTAAAATAAAAATGTTCAAAATAGTTAAAATTTCAACTTTCCTAACCCCCCGAAAGGCATCTTTGGAGAAATATGTACAAAAATGTGGTTCAATTTGTAGAACATAGCACAATACATATTCGGTAAAAACTTTATGTAAAAATATTCAATAGTTCTTGAGATATCGTACGCGCTATATAAAAAACGCATTTTGAGATATAGGGTTTTAAATGTATGGCTATATTCAATGTTTACGTTGAAGAGCTGATACATTTTCCTTCATATAACTTTCATAATTATGGGAATTTTTTAACGTGGATTGTTTTAAATTGTTCAGAAAAGAGAAGGAAACAATATATATTTTTTTCATAAAATCGAAAATTTTCGAGTTTTAACAGTCGTATGTCCCCTTAATATACAGGGTTGTGCACACTTATCTTGATCCATTATCTAATATGTAGTTTCAGTTGGGAAAATGTTTAAATGAAGGGAAGATTTATGCTTTATGTTTTTTGAGTCACTAAATATATTTCTGAAAAAGCTACGAACTTTTTATACCGTCTCCCGGTCCCATACGTCATATTTAATAAAATATTCTTCACACACTAACATTTTAAACAAATAAAGTTCCACTCTTCTGCCACTAAAACTGAGAGAGTTATGGAGCTTTGAATTTCATCATTTTTAACCAATCAGCGGCCTCGTCGAGCAAGGGCTGCGTATTGATTGGTGGATCGTCTTCAAGACGGCTATTGAAATGATGTAAAGCGGTCTAAGTCAGTGGTATTCAAAGCTCCATAATACGGTCAGTTTTAGTCGCAGAAGAGAGGAAAATTTTTGTTTAAAATGTTAGTGTGTGAAGGATGTTTTACTAAATGTGACTGGTAGGACCGGGAGACAGTATAAAATGTTAGAATTAGTAACTTTTCAGAAATTTAGTCATTGACTCAAACAACAGAAATTATAATTCTTCCCCTTATTTAAAGCATTTTTTCCCAATTGGAACTATATGCCTATCTCTAATGGTTTAAAAATTAGGTAATGGATCACGATAAGTGTGGACACCCTGTATAGGCATATTGAGGATCGTTTTGAATTATATTATCAGTAAATAGGAAGGATTGAAACAGATTTAGAGAATAAAAATGCATATTTCTACTGGAGTCAATAAACATGGTGCCACAGTAACATGGAAACATACTGCGCATGTCATTAAACATCTGATTACTCGCAGTTTTGCGCTCGTTCTTCCTGCAAAATAAAAAAAAATACCTCTAAAATAACATGGGCGTGACACACTTGATAGATGTCACGTCAGCATGGACTGACTCAATATTTTATTAGGTTAATTCTTTCTTGATGTTTTTACCTCAGGGGGAAAAACAACATCGAATCACAAAAATTAATGCTTTTAGAATTCTTTTTTCAAAAGGAGAGGCAAAAATACTGCAAATCCGCAAAACAAATCGTATCTTAAAATCTCATTATCAAAATAAGCAAATGGAACAATAGCAAAAGTTAAATGGAAATGAATTTCATTTACTGAAGTTATTTTGTAAATCGTAATAAATATCCTGGTTGCAAATTATTTTCTTGATAATTCTTGCTTAGAAGTGCTATTGAAGAATCCAGAGAAAGATGTGCTATTAATCTTTGAATGACTCCAATATCCTTCTGCATGGCCAAATAGTTGAAGAAATTCTAATTTAAAATCCAAAAATTAAAAGCTGAGTTCAAATAATAATAAAAAACTATTCTTATGGTAGACATTCTTAGAGAAAGCTTCCATTTATCTTGTACTTATTTAATTCTCACGAATTATTTGAAAATATTAGAAACAGAAACATTATTATTTTATTCAAATTTTTAATATTTATTTTAGAGAAAATCATTATTTTGTATCACTGTATTGCCAAAAGGACATACAAATGATTTTCAGAAGATGAAATTTTGAGAAAGCAATTATCATGCTAAATACAAGGTTTCTAAATCAGGATTAAAGTTTTGTTTGAAAAGCAAAAGAATATGTGATTCGAGTTTAATTTAAAAACTCAGGCGAGGCGAGATGATGAAGAATAAGAAAAAAATAAATTGACAATTTTAGAGAAATTAATTTTTCGTTAAATTTCTTACGATGGGAATTTAATTGGATCAACATTGTTGCGAAATTTGAGCTGTAATTTAGCGACTCAGCTAATTAATTTTGCTAGATTAAAAAGTGGGGAGGGAGTAATGACGATGAAAATGAGATGAAAACTTCATACCTAAGAGCAATTTAATTTCGAAAGACGCTTTTGTTATAAGAGAATCGTAATTTTTCATAAAATAAAAATATATAATGTTTTTTAGATAGATTAATTGGAATATTACGTCGATATGAACTAAATGACGTTAATCAAAATCTCCCTTTACCATGAAATAACGAAATTATATTCTAATGTGGTTGACGAATGATTTAATTTATGGATTCCCCTCTCTTTAAGTAAGTATTAATTACAAATAAAAATTCGAAATTATTGCTATTGCATAACTAATGATGAAAAAAGTCTTTTTGGTTCAGCAAATAAAATTTATATACTTTAAAAACAACACAAGATGCTCACATAAACCAGCGGGAGTGGTCTCCCCTAAACTTTCTCGTGTACTTTCTAAGTGGAGATTCGTCAAAATCTCGAGTTCGAATTTTTTTGACGACTACAATACTTTCTCTTTGTATACATCGTATACGAGAAAGTGAAACAAACAAACAAACCTGCAATCAAATATCTGTTGCCCCGTTTCAAAAAAATATTACTTTGAAGCAGGTGCGATGAAATAGGCAATGCAATGAATACTAAAGCGAAAATTCTGCTTTGGAATTGAATTCCCAAGAAAACAATTTATGCTACCACAACCGTAACAATTGCTGAAATAATGAGATCGGTTTGAATTTTATTTACAACAATGAAAAAATTGTTACAATTTATGTTTGAAAACATTATTTATTGTTGTAAATAAAATTTACAACAACAACAGATTGCTACCAATACGCATGCGCCTGATAATCGGATTAAAAGAAGTTGAATATGCAATTTGAACGCCTCTTTTTGACGGATTTGGCCCAAAATTTTATACGGACCTACATTCATGACGATATAACTGTGTACCAAATTTTATCCATCTAGCTATTCAACTGTTTGAGTTATAGTGTTCGCATGACCTCAGACAGACTTCCCTTTGACGGATTTTGTCCAAAATTTGATAGAAACCTACAAATTATGTTTAAAGACCACATACCAAATTTCATCCCTGTATCTCTAATAGTTTTTGAGTTATCGTGTTCACAGACAGACATAATTCCAAAATTGTGTTTTTCGGACTCAGGGAGGTCTAAAACGCGGAGATCCGTCAAAATCTCGAGTTCGAATTTTTTGACGATTACAATACTTTCTCTTTGTATACTTCGTATACGAGAAAGTAATAAATGCATTTCATCGTCGTTCCGGCGAAAGTCCCAAACAATGTCTTCGAGGTGTGGCCAGTTTAATCTTAATTATTTTTGAGTCGTTTTGATAAATAGTAGAAATTATTTTACAGATACTGGCTCCTACAATTTATTTACTGCTGTTTACGTAACAGGTTTCTAGTGGTGGCTCGTCCATTAGGGCTGCAAAGCTTCAGCACCCCCTGAAGTTATTTTAATAAGCGATTTTAATCTTATTTGCTTACTTTTCCACTCTCAGAGTTCAATGGCTTACGAAAATACAAAGAAAAAGTAATATAAAATTTAAAAAAAGTCATAAAATGAATGAAAACGAAGAGAGCCGCAGATCTGAGCTGCAAAATACTCTGCCCCCTCCGAACTCTATTCACAGAGCAGAAACTCCGGAGGCAAAAAGCAACCCTTTCTGCTTTTACCTTAGACGGCTATGGGCTGCAAGACCAAGCAGCTCTGCTGGGACGGAGCCAACCTGAACGAGAAAAGGATGCTCTTTTTAATATATTTTCTTTTTTCCTCGTTCCCACACAAAGTGGTAATCTCATTGGCTGTTTATGAGTTTTAGTTTCGGTTTGTCTTCCGTCAACAGAAACACATCTGGCTGATTGATTATTTGCTTTCTCTCTATAAAATACAACAGAAACACATCTGGTTGATTGATTATTTGCTTTCTCTCGATAAAACGCTAGATTTCTTTTGAAGAAGGTTTTCCTTTTTGGAAGAGTTAGCGAGGGAAGTTAGCGAGGAGGGAAGTGTGTATGTGGAGCTTTGATTTTTTTTTCGTCAGCAGAATTGACACATCAACATTCATTTAACTTTCTGTTCGTAAAAGTAGTAGTAAATGTCATATGCTGGTTATTTAATTTGTTTGAGAAGCAGGAAATTTCATATCTGTCTTTGGAATTAAAAAAATTGGCCTACTGAAATATAAAGTAGCTTTTTAAAATTGTATTCTCTTGCAGACGCCCTCGTTTCTGAGCTCACGAGCAACCACTGGGGGTTTCTATCAATAAATGATTAATTGCAAATTCTAGATTAGTTATATCAACGTCCCGTTTTGAAGAAACACGAGGGCTATTTTGGGTCGAACCTCGCAATTTTGAACCGCGACCAGATGACGAGGCCGACACCTGAGCTGGCACCCCCTCTCCAAGCTCCCACGCCATACCAACGGGAGGCCATTTGGCTACTACGTATGATTTAACGTGCGCCAGGCTCCATACACGGCGGATCTTCAGTGGAATCGGGTTTTCGATCCTGGAACCTTCCGCCCCCAAAGCCGAGACCTTACCACTAGGCCACCGCGGCCTCACTCGCAAATTCTAATTGACAGCAGTAGGCCGTCAAACGATTTTTGTGGATAAACATTTTTTTTGCGACCTTCTGAACTACGACAATTTAATATTTTTACTTGATGGAGTGGCAACGCGTAGGAAAATAAACAAAATAACTAAACCTGTGTAGAGGGCATTGCCTTGAGGCGGTGACAAACTCAGAGGAATGATAGTGGGCATGAAGTTAATAATTGTCATAGAACATAGTACAGTAGACTCGGCTTAATGTGATGACTTCGGGACTTGAGAATTTTGATAACATTAACCGATTGATAACAATAACCGGATTGGGTAAAATCAACTACATTTTTATCACATCAAGGGAAAAGAAACAAAAAGGAAAAAAAACACTTACCTCAGGGCTCTATCTGTAATTTATTTCAAAAAACAATTAAAAAATTCATTAATTTTTGCTTGACGACATTTACTCCTTAACAGTTCATTTATCTATTGTTCGTACTCGTATTGTTTTTTAAAATTTGTTGCACGATGCTGCACGCCGCGTTTCAAAATATCAAGTGCTTGCCTCATTTCGGCGTTTGTTGGAGGGTTTTCTTCAACACATTCGTCCCCCTCGGAATCATAAACTTTTATTACTTGGTCTTGCTCACAAACAACTGGGCAAATTTCCATGCCTGTTAGTGTGGCAGCTACGGGAATGTACTCTTCAGTGGACATCAATTCTTCATATTCTTCCTTTTGCATACATTCAGGAGGTTCAATGACAATTACTGACGGTCGCGTCCCTGCGCGCTAAATGGACGACCTTCAAAGGGATGACATGAAAGATAACCCCCAAAATTCTTGGGATGTGTGGGGGAAAGGGGCCCAAGATGTTTTCTTACTGGTGGAGCGAGAAATTCTACGAACGTCAATCGTTTCAAAATTGATAACTTTAAACGATGTAGTAATCTCACTAAACAAATAATCTTGTATGCATTTGAATACGTTGGTTCGGGACCAGAGTTTTTTGATAATATAAAGCGAATAATAACATTAACCGCGATCACATTCAGCGGAGGTTACTGTATATAAAATCACGTTTAGTAGGTGAAAGTTGCGAAAATACTTGTGCAGGGATAAGTATGAAGTGCAAAAACATTTAGTTGACCACTCGATTACAAATTAGTCTGTGGTATACAACAAAAAAGTACAAGAATATGTAGAAAATAAATGCAAAAAAATAAAATTAGAAGAACGAAAAACATTTATTTGACAATATTACAATATAGCCTATTTTTAAATTTTTTTTTTTGTTTTAGACCCACACCGAACAGCCTACCCAAACGGATGTAAGGACTACAACGGTCGGTGGGGAGACAACAAGTTAAATTTATTTTACACGCTATGCCCCGAACATGGGCAGTGAATTAAAACAGATTGAGTTATAAAACACAGTTGTTCACCCACACAAGTGGGGAGAAAGACTGGTCACAAATGCTCAACCCACCTGGTGTGGGGAGTACTTAATTACAATGGAAATGTTCTCACTTAATATATAAAAACACAAGTAAAAACAAAAACTACCACATGCATAAAATGTTAAAATCTGTTAGGGCAAAGAAGTAGAGCGGATAATAGCATAAAAGCAATTGAAATAACCAAGAATAATAAACATTAAAAAAATAAGAAGAAAAAGTGAAAGATAAAAAATCTAAAACCAATAAACAAAACACTAAATAACACTTCCATAATAACAGAAGCAGCATAAACTCTGGACACAGGGGGCTAGTTTAAACACCCTAAAAAAATGAGATCAACAATAAAATCAAACCTTAACACAAGAATATAGCCTGTTGTGCTTAGTTCGCAGCCTGAAAGAGGACGAAGCAAAATAATTACACGAGTTGTTCGAAGTTGCGGCAGCGAACATCATAGCACAGCCGACAGGGACGGTGAAACTGACGGACGTGCTCAAAGGTACCGTATGTAACTGGTTATGTTTGTCGCAACGACGAGTATCCTCGTAACAAGGTCCTCCAATGCTTCCACTGGCGTCTCATAAAGGAGTGATTTAAGGTGTCCCCAAAGGTTGGAGTCCAAGGGATTAAGCTCCGGAGATTGTAGAGGCAAAGCAACAGGTTCGGCGCATCTAATTCAATTCCGGGAGAATGGCGATGATTTTATACCGTGATAGAAAAATATGCTGGCGTACCATCGTGCATGAACCACATGTTCTGTGTACTGTGGCCGATAAACCCTACCTAAGAATTCACACGATTTCCATCGACTAAAAGTCGTTACACTGAATATACTAAGTCCTTCCTTTCTGATAAATCTTTAATAGTAATCTTCCTATTCCTTGTATTCCACAATTAACACGCAATGGCTCCCCATCTCTAATACATTACTCAAAAGCCTGTGCATTGATGTAAGCTTCCTCATGTTGTTCGTCATCATCAATATTCATCATCTTTCTTTCATTCACACCAAGTTATTCAAGATATTGTATATATTACTTTATTTTGTTGTCAATTCTATGTGTTAACACCAGCTTTGTAATTTCTTCATTTGTCATTCTTCTCTTGCTTTAATTTTTTTTGCAACTCAGTGAAGTCCACCTACATCTATACCAACCCGGATAGGAGCCACATGAGCTCTAGAGACGGTGGTGTGGTGTTAAAGTCGTTTTCTATAACCATTTTGCTATACTCGTCGTTTGCTATCTAGAGGAACAATAATTACCTATCTATGGCAATTATTGTTCATTTTGTTGCTTTCTTTAACCTCTGAGTTTGTCTCTTCTTCAAGGCAACACTGTGCATAATATTTTCCTTGAATAATATTGTCGGCATTCAGATAATGAATGCAATAATTGAATGATTTACATAATATTTAAAGAGCTTTTTACCAAAAGTGAACATAACCACTTTTTTCTGAATAGCGTTTCTTTACAATTTTGTAATCTAAGTACGCGAATGTACAAGGGTACATTTTGTAGGATAAATTATATCTCCCCTTTGTAGAGCTCACTAAAATTCTTAACTTATTCATATTCACTTTTTAAAAAATTCATAATTTTACAATATATTTTTAACGAAGTTGAACATATCCATCATTCCATTGTATTCAATTTTGCTTATTTTTTTCAAAATTTAACATATCCAAGCAACCTTGAAGGAATCTGAAAAAGCTAAAATTCTTTTTCTAGTCCGCCGTTCCTTTATAAGATATCGTTTTGAATTTTTCAGTACGGTTTCAAATGACAATTAGGCTATAAAAGATGGCTTTACTTTTACTCCGCACCACTCCATTAGGCTATAAAAGGCGGCGTTACTTTTACTCCGCACCGCTCCATTAGGCTATAAAAGGTGGCGTTACTTTTACTCCGCACCACTCCCATGTCCAGCGCACTTGGAAAGAAGGTTATTCCTCGTCCAAAATTTTCCAATGTCCCATTCAAAGCCTCTGTAATTTTCTTTAAAATTTCAATATTTTATATATATTTATTAGACAGAATTCTTTGCTGATTTGGATATAACTGTCATTACAGCTGAAATGTTATTGGTTTGAAATCAAGGCCCCTGAGAATGTAAAGGAAGTCCAGATAAGATTTCCCGTTCGTAGTCATAAGTCTTTTGCCTGCAGACAGAACTTTCTGTCGAATGGAAAATTCGTTAAAAAACATTGTTACCGTTATAAACAAAGAAGAGTGAAGCAGGGTTTTGAAGATTTCGGAACTGTTCAGCTAGCAGAAGATTGACAAGTGTACGATTTAAAAAGGCTTTCGGATGTATGCAACAAGTCCCCGGTAAACATTCGAGTGCGAACGTTTTTATAAAGAGTCACCGTAGTCAAAAGGGTGAATTCGGTACCAAAATCAGATGCTCCTGTCACTACAGATTCAATTCTAGTCAGGAGTTTAGAAGTTCAGTAAAAAACCGAAGGATAGAAAGCGATCAAACATATTTCTCCTCACTTCCTCTGATGAACAGGACAACCAAAGAAAAGGCAGAAGACGTGAGGTATTTGCTTACAACCAATTTCAGAGAGAACTGGGCAACACTTCCGGAACTGAAATGGTTCCAGAATGTAATAGATCGTTTTTCAAGAGGTGACATCCCAGGCAGCACAACACAATCCACAATATTGTACATTATTGTTCAATATTATATAATATTATACG
>BGPR01033356.1:0-17019 GCA_013235015.1 Araneus ventricosus | reverse complement strand
TCTAAGAAAATATCAATGCTTACTTCAATGATACTGTATTTATGCACTAGTTCCTTGAGCGTTATAGTTTTGCTGATATGCATTCTTCATTAAGTGATCAAATCTAAATGCCTGAATTACATTGATTTTGGTAGCTCTTATGCCAATTGCGAGCTGAATTTTAATAGATGCTATGAGACAAGAATCCACTAATATGTGTTACAAACCTATAATGCATCCCGACACGTTATTAACGAGTTTGAAGACAGTACTTCTAATAATAATAGTAGTCTCAGGCATTGAATTATTTCCAAACTCCACCGTCACATGCTAGAAAGTGTGTTTTATCACAATATCTTGTGTGTGTGCTGTGATTTGTAAAGTATAAATTTTTTAAATAAAATTCTGATTTATATACAGGTTTTTATTTTCATTCTGAACTTTAATGGATAATAATTAGACTCTTATTTATTTTCCAAGCTGTATGATATATTTTAATTAGATCTATAATTTTATTTTTTAAGAAAAACAGTAAAGTGTCAGTTTTATGTTAGTTAAATTTCCTTTATATTTGGTATGAAAAGGCCCAAAAATGTTTTTGAATATCACACCGATAACGTCCAAGACATTTATAAATTGTGAAAAGGCACCTGATTAATTTCGAATAGGTGTTAAATTTTTCTCCTTATTCTTTGATTTTGCGAAGTTTGCAAAAAATTGTCTGTAGAAAAAAAAAATTCAATAACACTTTACTTACACACTTTATTTTCGTAAAATTGATAGAAAAAAAGTTTGATCGTTTTTACTTTCTAGTAAACGAAGTATACAAAGAGAAAGTATTATAATCGTCGATCGTAAATTTCAACACGAGATTTTGATTAATCTCCACGTTTTAGACCTCCCTGAATCCGAAAAACACAATTTTGGAATTTTGTTTGTGAACACGGTAACTCAAAATCGGTTAAAGCTTGAAAGGCGAAATCTGGTGTCTATCTGGTCTGGTCACCCATACAAAATTAGTATATATCAATCAATTTTTGGATAAAGTCCGTAAACGGGAAATTTGTCTGTTAGGGTTCATATGAACTCGATAACTCAAAACTCAATAGCTAGATAGTTAAAATTTGGTACACAGTTTCAAAAATTAGAAATGCAGGCCCGTATTGAATTTTGGACGAAATCCCTTGAAACTTTGACTGTCGGTCGGTTTCTGTAATCGCATGCTTGTGAACACCGTAATTCCCAAACGCAACGACTTAGATAAATGAAATTTGGTATGTGGTCTTTTAACCTTAATTGCCCAATTTTCGTTTCAATCGGGTAAAAAAACTCTAATGCCCCTGAAACTCAATATGCCATTACTTTTCGATAAAAAAATTATAAATAAAGAATTAAATTTAATTTTGAAAAATTCTCGACTGGATGCTCTACCTGGACTATAGTATCAAAGTTTCAAATTTCAGGTGAATTAAATTTCCGTTTATTATAATAGAAGATAATCTCTTGCGTACTAAATAAAGGTTATATGAATAAGCTATTTCTTCCGACATTTAGTGCATTGGTTTTCTAAATGTAATCTTTAGTTTGAGGATTATTAACTCGCCCTATTAAAAAGCATATATAACTAGTTTCAGTACAAAAGGCTTGAAGTATATTGTTTTATTTAAAACATTATTCAGGGTTAAGAAGGTTATTTATAATCCTTCATGTGTATTAATTATTACTGGCTATTTTGGAATTTAGATTATTATGTGACTATCTATATAATAAATGTTTATGTGCATACAAAACGGATTACGCCAGTTAAGCTCCGTTTCTATTTGTGATCGGCTCTAAATTTTTTACTTTTTGCCGAATGCTAAATCAAGAAACAATATGAAAAGTTTTATAGTGCCATCAGAGATTAGTAAAATATATATAAATGGCATTGTAGTTAAACCTTAAAATTAAGGAAATAATTTTTACATTCGTAGACTAATATGCTGACGTGTAGTAAATTGAAATCAAGAATATAAAAAAAGACAACTAATAATATGAAGTACAGCCAATATTTAAAATACAACTATTAATAAACATCAAATAAATTGAAGTCACATACATCAAAAGAATATCAACTTTCATGCAACTTCAATGATGTTCATATTTTTAGAAACTCACGACATGAAAAATAAGTAATATAGCCTTCAATTTTTTGGCCCAACGGTCTGGCATTTGTCTAGTCTAACGGTGTTTATTTTTGTCATGGACACGGGCAATAGGCAGAATGAGGGCTCTCGAAGACATGAAGTGTAATTTTGTCACACGACAGGTGGTATCTCCGAAAGTTACCTAGTTTGAATAGGTTCCAAGCTGAATAGAACGGATTCTTGCGGTTAGTCCGCCCCTCCAAGGGGGCTGCTGACTGTCCACAGTTCAGAGGGGGGAAGAGACTTGATCTGCTGCGCTTTTGGGAAAATCTTCTGTTGGGAGGAAGACACTTTTAAAATAGATAAAGGTTCTACAGCCGCTCGCTTTTCGAATCGCTTTAGAAAGAAGACCGAACCACTCGGAGGGTTAAGAATCCGATGAGAATTGGTACAGACCCGAGAAGAAGTTGGATCTTCATTTGGCCCATTAGGCCATAAAACTGAAAAACGATAGTGGTATAGGAGTTCAGAGCCTCTATCTCAGAAGCAAAAAATAAGAAAAAGAGGAGGAGGAGTGCGGGTGGGAGTCAGTCTGGGGAAATCAGTGCTAAGAGAAGAGCACCTATGAAATTAGTTCCGATAATAATTCAAGAGGTGTTTGCTAAAATAAATATTGATGCTGTAGGACCTTTGCCGATTACATCATCGGGAAAAAAAAATATTTGATTACAGCGATGTGCTCGGCGTCTAAATATCCAGATGTCGTGGCTGTATCAGATATCATCTTCATGTCTGTGATGGATGCACTTCTTCAGAATTCAGTCGCATGGTGTTTCCGAAGGAACATCAGAACGAACAAGGGACTTCAAAAAATGAGAGAATTAAGATTAGGATTCTTTGAGCGTTTTGGAGTTAGAGTTCAATATAGTTCCACCTACCATCCTCAAAACAACCCAGTTCAATGGTTCCATCGAACGCTTGGAGGAAAACTTCGATTCTTGTGTTCCGAAGAAGGCTCAGACTGAGAGAAACATGTTCACATCGCCTTATTCGCTCTAAGAACAGTCACCCACGAATCTACAGGGTTTAGCCGGCCGAATTGGTGCATGAGAGGAACTTAGAACACCTGCTGCCTTACTTTATGAAAACTGGCTTCAACCTGAAGAAGAGCAGACTCCAGTGACAAAATATGTGCTGACTCTACTCAAAAGACAGAAACAGTTTGAAGATCTCGCTGTTAAGGAGATAGAAAAGTCTCAACAAAGAAATAAAACTTGGTATGACAAGAGAGCCATGAAACGAGAGTTTAGAAAGAGGGATTTAGTGCTGATATTCTCTAATTGCAGAGAGAACAAGATTACACTACAATGGACTGGGCCTGGTACTATTTTGAAGACGCTCTCAGTAACCAATTATGTGGTATCGATACCTCATAGAAAGGATAAATCTCAAGTTTATCATCGGAATATTCTGAAGCCATACTACAAAAGACCAGAGCAGATTAATTACCTTTCTTTAGAGGCGGAAGAAAGAATAGGAGTATATAAATTAGAGATTCCTCACATTGTACCAACTCCAAATGTTCTTGATTTGTCAGAAATTATTCCAGAACCAACCGGAAGTACATTGACAGAAGATCAATGTCAAAAACTGCGAAATGTCATCTGGAAGTAACGAGAATGTTTTCCCAATGTGCCTGGGAAAACTGACCTTGTCACTCATGGTTTTGAACTAGAGTCGGACGAACCAATGCTGTCGAAGCCTTACCGGGCATCGCCAAGGCAAAATGTAATCCTGCGGAAGGAAATTCAGAAAATGTTTGCCATGAAAATTATTAAAGTAAAATATTCCGATTATACTTCACCTATGGTACTGGTTCAAACACCTGGAAAAGAGCCAAGACTATGTATAGATTATCGGAATCTCAACAAGATCACTAAAACCAAATTTTACCCACTACAGAATCTAGAGTAAAGAATTGAAACAGTCTCCTGTGCCAAATGTATCACGGTTTTGGATTTGTCAAAGGGATATTGGAAAATTCCTATGTCTAAAAATGCCCCACGGTTGCCCACATTTTTCAGAAACTTTGGCGCATACAAACCATTGCGTATGCCACTTGAAGAATGCTCCTTATGAATTTAGTTGAATGGTAGCACAGTTGCCTGAGGCTTGTGAAAACTTTGCTGTGCCCTATCCCGATGACTTTGCAGTCTTCTATGTCATGTTCCAAGAGCATATCAAGCACATAGAAACAGTATTGCAAAGAGTACAACAGGCGGGTTTGACCATTAAACAGTCCATATGTAAATGTACTCACAGTCAATTCCGATACTTAGGACATATAATTGGATAAGGTTGTAGAAGGCTATCAGAACTGAAGATAGAAGCCGTTAAGAACTTTCCTACTCAGCGAACCAAAATGGACATACGAGCATTTTTGGTTCTAGAGGGATATTCTTCCCACTATATTCCAATGTTTTCCACCAATGCTGCACCTCTTACATAGGAAAAGAAAATGTCGAAAAGGAGTTGTGAATTGGACAGAGAATTGTGAGAACGCCTTTAATTCGCTGAAACAGCTCTCGCAAACAAATCAGTCCTTCCCTCTCCGGACTATAATCGTCAATTTATATTGCAGACAGATGCTTCCGACAATGGTATAGGAGTCGTTCTATCTGAAATAACTGAAAATGATAAAGGACACCAATCGTCTACCTTAGCCGAAAATTTTCGGATGTTGAAAAAAGATATTGTGTAAGTGAAAAGGAATATGCTGCTATTATATTTGGTATCCAGAGACTGAAATACTATTTGGATGGTCAGGCCTTCACTATTGTGACAGATCACAATCCACTAAGTTGGCTAAAAACTAATGCCAGCAAAAATGCTTGAATTTTGAGGTGGTCATTGGCACTCTAACCCTTCAATTTCACTATAACTCATCGTAGAGGGACTCAGCAAAAAATGCTGACGCATTGAGCAGGATCCCTACTCTTACTCTCATTTAGTTTTGTTGGGGTACTGTCTGACAAACATGAGAAGGGAAATAAATACTTGAAGTGAAGGTATTCCTGATTTTATATATGTTTAACTTTTCTATATATATGTTCATTTCTCTCTCTCTCTCTCTCTCTATATATATATATATATATATAGTCTCCAAGAGGGGAGGAAGTTTGTACCGACTCAGTTCTTCGATAGATAGAGCTGTCCAGGCGTCACTCTTGGCTTGGGAATTAAGAGTTTGTTTTTGAGCAGAGAGACGGAGAACGTTATGGCTTGCTTAGCGTGACGGCGAAATTGTTATTTTACGTAACGGTCTGAATTTGACTGATCTGGAGTTGATTTGGATTAATTTAGTTATGGTAAACCCATGAAATGTTTTATTATTCTAAATTTGTATCGACTTGTGTCCATAAATAACTATTTTGTGATAATTTAAATGCCCAGTTCTTATTTCAAAATCATTACTCATTAATAATCATGAGTAGACACAAATAATCATGAGGATTATCTTGAGTTAAAAGAGTTCATAAAAATTAAAGAAATAACAATTGGTAATAAGAATTTTCTTAAATATGTCATTGATTAAATCTCAGTTCCCAGGTCATTTTCGAACTAAAGTTTTTTAAAGGAGAAAAAGATGCAGCCTTTTTGATACCGTATAAATGTTTGAGACCCTCAAAAAGTACCTTTATCTGTATTATTATCGCTCTCTTTTAACATAAACACATCTTTAATTAACTTTTATTGCATCAACGAAAAGGTTTCCGAAATTAATTTTTGTCTACCATTCGCAACTACAACGGAAATGGTTTTTAAGAAGATTGCAAAAACCTTGTAGGAGGTGTGTTTGGGAAGGTGTCCCGAAAGGTATGAATCTTGGAAAAATATTTTTGCTGCAATGTGTCTAACTAATAATGCAGCTGCTCAAATCTAAAACTGTCAATAACAGAAAGGGAACATTCTCCTCCCCAAACGGCTTTAGTAGATGAATACATATTTTATTATTGATATAATGCAATATATTTATGTATATTAATATTTTCAAATGTAATATATTCATTCATGTTATTAATATAGGATACAATTTCTGTTAGTAACAATCTTATGTAAAATCGGACGATGGTACGAGAAATATGAATGAAGTTCAACAATTATGGAGTAATATTTCGCGTGAACGTAAGTGAATTGCCTTATGTATTTGGATAGTTTGTACGAACCATATTGGGATTAAAATGATGTTTAAGAAAATCAAATGCCTTCTCGTTTCTCTTCGCGTTTATATTGAAATCTCCCATCCAAATGATCGGTACATCTTTATCAATGTCGAACTCTTGGTCGATGAGCAAACTTTTATTCCGAGTATTTTGTAATGAATTCTGCTGAATAAGAAGAGTTTTAAATCAACTCAATTAACAGATGGATGACTGTATACTGATGATAATATGAAACGCGACTGCCCATTTAGCTTGACATCAACCATGCATATATCACCGGCTGTTTCCCTCTCTAGTCTGGTCCTGTCATTAATAGCAAATTCGATTGGTCTGCAATCGGCGATGCTCTTTAGATTCCTGTAGATAGCGGCACCACTGGTTCTGCGTTGTCTGTCCTCTGCGCTGTTCTTCAAGGGGTTGTTAATGAATGCGTTCAACTCGGACGTTGAGCAGCAGCTAAATTTCGTCTCCGCTTCAACAAATCACTTCGCTCACTCATTTTGTCAGTTTCTAAAAATTTCTACGAAACAAAATTTGGAAAATCCAGTTAATATACCGCTCACAACCGACTGCCGCAAGCGACTGAGACCGCCAGACAGTTAGGTATGAGAAAGTGCGGGAAGCTAGGTTGGTCACTGCGTGCGCGCGCATCGGTCGCTGTGACGTCATCAAAATTCTTCGTGATTTTCAAAAGCTTTACAACTCGACTGTGACTGCACCGTAATTAAAAATTCATTCTAAAATTCTTTTTGAAATCTTCAATGTCGGAAATTCTCTGTTAAATGAAACTAAAGCCAACTCACTATGTTCTTTGGTTACGGAACTATAAGCGTTTAAATTTACCACGAATAGCGTCATCATTTTTTCCTTTCCCGACACCCCATTAGACCACTATAGAGGGATGTAAGTTTACGTTCAAAAATATCTTGCATTTGCTTAAACACCTTCACGCTCTGGATTTGTTTAGCTTTTATTATTATTCTATATTAATTGTATTCATTTACGTTTTGCATATTTATTAGTAACTAAAATTTGCTCTTTTGTAATTAAGGGCCATTGCCTTTCGGTTTCGAAAGAGTTTGAATTGCTATAAACGTTATAAGCAAAAGCAGACCTATTTGATACTGATTTCACAATTCAAATGCGTAAGGCTCTTGGGATACCTTTACAGCAAGTATTTCGAGCTTAAATTTTTGACATACAACATCAGTATATTCATAAAAAGTATATTTGTTAATATTCTTCGTGGTAGGACGCGACAGAAATTCCGGATGCCTTTTTTGTTTACAAAATAAAACGTAAGCAACACTTTTGTCAACATTTACAGTTGTTCATATAAATATAAGGGGAAAAATCGTTTACTAACATTAAGGGTAGATACAGAAAAAATATTTTTTGCAATGGAACATGGGGTTAGAAAGCAAATGTATCCGTTGCAAGGGAATCATTTTCAGTAAATTAAGTGAAAAAAGCTACACCCGATGAAAAGTTTCAACACAGATTGAATGTAATACAAATTTACAAAAGAAGAACAATCCAGCTGTGTGAATAACAACATGAGAAGGGTGTACCGCTTCAAACGGCACGGCTTTTGAAAACTTATTTGAAGAACTCCAAAGGTTTCTTAATGATTACGACGTCCTACTTACCATTATGGTATCTACCATGCTGCATACATCTTGGAATTTGTTTTCTTGAAACTGTTTCCATGCTATTGTAAATATGTATTCCATCCAATTAGAGTTGAACATTTTATGTAGTGTGTACTTTTCTTTATTTATTTCACTGCCAAAAAAGAACTAGCAGTCCCTCTTAGCGTTTCACCATCCATATTCTATTCCCGAAATTGCTTGTTTCAACTTTTGGTCAACCTTTACAGTTATACATATAAATATAGGATGTTCAGCTATGTCATTTACAGACTTTAAGGGTAAGAAACAAGCAATTTTTGCAATATTACATGGTTGGTGAAACGCTAAGGGGGACTGCGAGGGTTTTTGATCAGTTTTCTAAAAATATGTAGAGGGAAAATCATTAGCGATAATTTAGCCAGAGATTATTGAAGAATACTTAGAGGGTTTGGAAGCTCAGTTTCTATGTCGGTCAGATATAGTCGATGATTTTGAGATTTAGTTCTTCGATATATCTCCAACAATTACAATCTCTAATTTTTAGTTTTAGTAAGTAATTGCAAATCTGCTTTATTTCAGTAAGTTAAACTATAAGCAATAAATAAGTTAGAAGCTAAAATAATACTCACATATGGCGAATCACACGAACATATATATATTCTTTTATTATTATTCTGCGGAAAAAACCCTTTACATATACATTATTTATTATTCGAAAAAATATTTAAACAGTTTTTCTGTAACTTAAAGAAATCTTCGAATAATAATTTATTAATATATATATAAAATTCTCGATTCAACAAGATTGAGTCCTCGTTTATTTTTCTGTGGTTTTGGCAATATATATTGACGAAAATTTAGTTCGGGTTAAATGGACGTCAGATCGTTTGCATAAAACTTTACATTAAAAATGTGTTAATGATTGAGAGAAGCGTTGCTGTCTGTTTTAATTCGGTCGTTCGGCATTTCTTCTGTTTGTAAATTTGATAGTTACGTATTCACGAACAAACGATTTGCTCGATTTTCTTTAGATTTGGCATAACTATCTTTTGAAGCCATAAAAAAGGACTTATAAGCAAGGACTTCAATTTTTTATATTAAATTTTAAGATAGTAGCCACTTTAATGCTTTCAGTATTTTGGCGAGCCAGTGATGAGATTGGTATCAGTAAAATATTCGTATCGTTCTGGCTATGGCGAGACATTTAATTGAAATTTTGTTACTACTGAACAATTAAGACATTTAAGTATATTTTTGTTAAAAGTGATAAAGGAAGTATTATGATTAAAATTTTTTTCATAATGATAAAAGGAGACATTTAACAGTAAATTTTTTTATACTGATAAAAATATATTTGCTTTCTCGTACATATATAAGCTTACGATACCCCAAAACTATTTCGGGTATTAAAAAAATACCAAGGTCTGTTGAAACCAACTTAATATTTTAAAACTACAGGTCATTCCTCCCGGAAGGCCTTTTCAAGAACTATTTTCCTTCCTGACACAAAAATGGAATGTTCAAGTAATCTTCATGATCTTCATAAAAAGCATTTTTTTTAGTTAAGAGCGGTAGGTGACCAGATAAACACGCTTCATTAAATTCAATAAAAGGTGCTGCGCAATGTTTATTCCGTATTTTGAATAAAACACGATAAACGTATTCTCTAATATATGAAAAAAAATTATTCACAAACGAATTAATGAGGTTAATTGCTTAAAATTTTGTTGACGCAGGCACTTCGTGTTTCTTTGGTGTTTAACTGAACAGTCTTGTGTTTTTACATAAGAAAGATATTGTTAATGAGTATTGTCTAAATAGAAATTTTTTTTCCTTCTGGAGCATATACATTTTAAATATACATTTTAATATACAGGGTGATAATAATTAAAGTTCCACTTTCAAAAGGCTGTAGAAAAAGAACAACTGGTCATAATGACCTGATATTTCATCTGAGTATACGAGAAGCAATGTGAATTTGCTTTTCCAGAGAAAAAAAAAATAGTTCGAAAGTTGACTGATAGATGGCGCTGTACTCGTGATTAGATGCTAAAAAACGATTGCATTGAAAGATATGTTAATGTTAAGATGGGTAATTAACAGACGTGACATGCGCACCGCACATTACACTTGTGATAGAAAGACGGGGAATATGCAGTTCCTGTGATTCTGCGCCTGAGAAGGTGATCATGACTCTATCTTGTGAAGCTTTTTTACAAGAACGGTGACTGTGCGGCAATTGCATTAAAAAAATTCCGGACATTGAAGGTTTAAGAAGCGGCTCTAGTCCGATGACAATAGACGTGGAGTTTGAGTTAAAATACCAACTACAATACCAAAAACAGCACAAAATTACGTCTAAACTTATTTTCAAAGAAGGTAAAAAAAGCAACAACAATAATACAAAAGATATTTACGGGTACAAATGACAAAGCAAATTAGATTAAGGTTGACTTTTGTCTATGACCCATAGAATATAGTAACTTAGTACAGCTTTTTCAAACAAAGATGGAAAGGTTTTGAATATTATAATGGAGAGCCGTCTCTAGGCTTCAAACTGGCCAGTCTCAGTTGGACGTCGCTCGATTGTTAGGAATGCTGCTAATCGAAAGCTGGAATCTAAGTGATGGAATCGATTATAAATTGTAGGTGCCGTCTTAAATACGGCGGTTTAGATTATCGTAAATTATTGGACAACTCCCAATTTTGAGAGACATTATCTACGAAACTATTAAAGAAAGATGAAAAATAAAAGCATGTATTTGTATGGAATTCAACATTCTTTAATTTGTTAAATCAATTGTAGTTCTAAAACCGAATAGTTTTTGAGATATTCAAGAAAAACTAGAAAAGGAAACAAGAAAATACGAATCGACTTCTGATGGTAAACAATACATACGGAAATATCTCGCTGTAGCAAATTTGGAATGTCGCAATGGTACGCCACCTATATGAAATACTTTTTATTTATTTTTATTTGAAAAAAAAGAAACGCAGCTCTAACTTTATTAGTTTTTTTATTAATTTTTGTAATAGTTTTATGGAATTATGACCATTCTTTACAAAGGACTGATGAATTGCTTCGGAACATTGCTGCCGGCATGGGAGCAATAATTTCTAGGTAAACTTCCGACGAATGCCAAGGTGAGAAGGGCCTTCAAGCCTGGTGACTTTCTCACTCTTTGTTAGCTTGACGGTTCTAAAAATCTCAATTGTCATCTTCTGACCATTTTAAGTCTCATTTTTATATTTGAAAAGTCGTATTTCTTTTCACTGTGCAATTTTAAACTTAACTGCCTCTCGGTTTATGACATACGTGAGCAAAATTTTATTGCATTTACGGGAGTTTATCATATCTCATTGCAATAAACGATTATTATGATATATATATAAAGTTTCGTGTTCGTAAGGTAACTTCTTAACCCCAATTTATTTTTCGTATTCTTATGATCTTATAAAAAAATTAATGTAGAGTTTCTCAATAATCATTTATCCATTAATATTCCCAAGCACATGCTTAAGACGTTTCGGATAAAAAAATATTTGCTTTCCCGTACATATATAAGCCTACTATACCGTCGTCCTCGTCATCTGACCAGGATTCAAAATTAAGAGATCCGTCCTAAAATAGATACAGTGTTGCTTCGAAACAGGACGTTAAAATAAGTAAACTTAACTGTAAATGCCTTTAAATGAGACTTCATCGCTCTACCGGATATCTAAGTTCATTTACCGGTAGCGTTCCAACGCTGTGCCTATTTCAGCTCCCTAGGCAGGGATTGTCCCATGCCCATTCAAGTGTTTCAGTAACTATAACGATGGCAGGCACAAGAATATGCGGCAGCGTTATGCGTTATGTCTAGAAAGAGAATTTAATTCGCAAGGGAAATTGGCACACCCGTCAGAGCTCTCGTTAATTTAATGTTTGAAACAACACCGGACTTCAACAAAGTCTCTGAGAAGTCTCAGCAAAGCGTTACGGAATTTTTATATTTTTCTCTCAGAAAAGGCTGCTGAAGCCATACATACATGCTACCACTCATTACAGCCACAAAAATGCCTTTAAAGGAAATTGTTAAGTCTCCATAGTCGTTTTTGAAAAAATCTTTATTATGGTTCATGAAAAGGCATCCCGAGAGAGTTGCCTTCTGTTAATGGAATTGCAATTTAGCTGCAGTTGGTAAATCATACCTACTGACAAACTGTCCTCTTGTTGGTGTGGTGTTTCACAATCCGCCCCGACCCAGATTAACACAAGTGAAACTGACAAAATAGGTTTGATTTCGCTCTATTTCCAAGAATAATTATCTTTTCGTAAAAGCATTTGTTATGGAGTTACTGATAAACTGAAACTGTATAGATTTGCATTATCAGTTTCCGTTTCAGAAGCAAATTTCTTTAAGAAATAAAACGCTGAATTCTCTCCTTTTCTTCTTCTTTTTTTATGCTTTCTTACACATTGCGTCGCTTGTGAAAATGGTTATAAATGTCCTATATCATGATGCATTACTTCTAGTCACTTTGCAAAAGCAGAAAAAATGTCTCTTATTCTCTTAAAATTTGCTCTTGCTATTCGAAGGTCGTAATCTGGGTAACTGTGACATTAATAATGATAAATGATATAAAGAAGTGAAGCTCATGCGTCTCTCAACTAATGTTTTGAATAACTTTAAGCTGATTTTTGCAATGCGCTCTTCAATATTAATTATTTCATGCTTTAATATTTAAAGAAAGAAAATGCATTTATATTATTTCCAATTCTACTTGATGAGATCAAATAAATATAGAATTTTTCTGCTAAAAGACTTCAGAATAAAATCTTTTTTTCATTATTCCCTTAATAAATGCAGGTTTTGAATCTTTAACATACCACATAGTCATAAAGTAGTAATTTCATACTCAAGAGAGCTAAGATTTCTCCCGTCTTAAAATTATGAAGATAGTTTACCTCCCTGACCTACGGTATCCGCCGTTAAATTCGCTATATTTTCTTTTTATGACTCTGCAAAAATAAGAAACTTCGTGTCTGTCAAAATGGTACATGTACCATAAATCCGAATGACACTGAATAGAGGAGAAAGGAATCTTCTCTTTTAATTCAAATCAAGTTTCTTCCTCATTTCACTGTGTGAAATTATGTTTCAATGTCAGAATTGATATTGTAAGGTTAAAATTCAGATGTCATTTTAATCAGGATATACCTCCGAAAAGAGCTCATAAAATTTAGAGAATATCATACCTCATATATTTTAAGCTTTTTGGCTTAAAAAATTCCTTAAGAATTCTGAAAGAAATTGATATGTTGAAAATTATATGTCATCTTTTATACTGTGCTTATAAATAATGATTATTTTCTTTTCATTTTGAGGTGAAAACGTCTTTCCTCTCGTTGCAGTGACAGTCGAACTTACTCGTGTGACAAAATACCGTCAGATTTGAATTGCTAATAACTACGAGACTAATAATGC
This sequence comes from Araneus ventricosus, assembly GCA_013235015.1. NCBI lineage: Eukaryota > Metazoa > Arthropoda > Arachnida > Araneae > Araneidae > Araneus > Araneus ventricosus. The sequence continues at coordinate 3,592 of BGPR01033356.1, read as the reverse complement.
GACAAGAATGGTTGACCCCACAACGGATAGATCATATCTATAAGAGTTTGCCGCATAGTTTTTATTTTGCCTGTGACTTTATCGTAACAGTATAGGCGCATGCGCGTGATTGTTATGAATTAACAAGGTTATAAATAAGTGTAGCGTGGAAACGCGTTTAGCTAGGAGGTTAATTCTGGTGTCATTTTAAAGAGCTTGAGGAGTATTACTAGGAGCCAAAGTGATAAAATAAAACTATTTATCAGAATATAAGTAAAAATCGGTATAAAAATGAAAATTTCAATCTCCCCATACTTTATTTATTATAACATGCTGAGTTTTCTTTCGAATTGTACGAAATTTACAGAATGATTGACAATACGTAAAAGAAACATTTTACTAAAATTTGAATTTTAAAATTTGAATATTACGGGAAATATGAACATTTGTAGTAAATAATATTTTACTGCGCATACGCGAAATGTAGTTATATATACTGTCAATATATGACACCATCAAAAGCTACTCTAAATAAAACATAAGAAAGGCGCAGTTCGGGTCCGTTTCCGTGAGAACGTCGGGATAAAGTCGTAAAACAATAGTTTCGTATTAATATGTAATTTATTTATCAATCCCTTAAGTATAATATTTACTCAGAGTAGTATGATGGTTACAAAATAGATAAAACATGAGCTACCACATACCCTTGCTACATGCGATAAACTTGTGATTTATATATTCTGAAAGCATTATACTACTCTGTGTAAATATTATGCTTAAGAGACTGATAATTAAATTGCATATTAATACGAAACTTTTGTTTTATGACTTTATCCCGACTTTCTCAAGAAAAATCTACGGTCCGGACACAAACTGTGCCTTTCTTATGTTTTTCTGTTTATTGATACTCTAAAGTTTTACGAAAATTGTGCGTTCTTTTGTTTCCAAAAAAAATTAATAAACTTTTTCGAAGGCCTGGAATGGAAACACGATGATTTTCACTTCATGTTGAAGATCATTCAAAGAAGATGGTATTGAAATGATATTCTATGAATATCTCCACAATGTAATTTCATGCAAAATTAAGTATTTTGACGTCATTCTTGCTGATTTGCATAAATAATTTTCTTCTTCCGACGTCTTTCAAGCTCTTCATACGAATAATTTCGACTTAATTAGTTTTTTTACATTAGAAAATGCTGGGAAATTCAGAAATCCTTTAATTTTTAATTTAAAAATTCTTTGCACTTTAAAAAAAAAGATGTAAATTAAGTGGAATGGAAGGTGAGAGTAAGTTGTTAAGAACCTTTTATTGCAGTAATTCAGAAAATGTTTTCAAACTATTTTGTTTCTTACCACTCAGAAATGCAACATAAATGCTTTTTAGAACATAAATGCTAAGAAGCTTGTCAAATCTGGCTTGCCAACTAGAAAACTAAAAGTTAAGCCTTCTTTTAAAATGTGTCCCGATCGGGTATGCTCTGAATTATATGAAAAATGAATTTAGTTGCGACTTTGATGTCGCTTTCGGCCATAACTCGATTGCGGCGTGTTACGTCAAGAATTGCAATCGAAAGAAACAAATTCAAATCGACTTTTGCTTGAAGTAAGTTCATTTTGCGTTTGGATGCAAGAATGGATGATTACCGAATGAATCACTATTTAATTCCTGTTAGTAATAACATACTCTTCGAAATAAAAATTTTACAAATAGGCTTTTCAAAGACGTCGACTTTAAATAAAGTCGATGTTCGGTTATTACTCGAATGCATTCCAAAAGGTAAAATATTCCTAGACTATGCCAGGCAGAAGTTTTCAAGCAGCCTTTGGATTAGAGACTGCTGATTTATTTGAGTTATAATAACGTTTTAAGCTATAATAGTTCTATTTCGCTACGAACCTCGTTATTTCTAACCAGTATCAGGTGATGAGGACTTTATATTGGTGGCTAATTCTTCTCGTTCCATAGTTTGACTCACGACGGTTTTAATGTTCTCCGAGCATCTATTAACCGAGAATTTCCCTGGAATCGTATCTTGAACCCGAAATCCTACTGCACCGTATCCTAGGCTCTGCCGTGTGGTCACCTCGGTCTACTAACGATTGCTGAAATAGGACCTGTGTAGGATTGCGATAGATTTTCATCGATGCTTTTACGCATGTGCGCCGGACAGTTCAGATGATTTTGAATTGTTTTAGTTCATCGTGTCTCCAAATATCTTCCAATGTCAATTTTTCTGTTTGGTCCCCTATCTTAATCTCTGCCTCATTGATTCTAAATATTAAATTCTAAATATAAAAATTAGTTGAAATATAAATGATTTACTCATGAAATTCATTTACAATGAAGAATTGAAAGTAAAATGGCGTCCCAAAGTCTGCTCAAACATAGATTGAAATAATTGATTTTAGATATTTTAAAAAAAGCTATTGAAATTGTATTAACGATTTAAAGAGCATTACATAAAACCCTTCACACCCCTTCAACGCAAGTCTGTACCGTGACCCACCGCAAACACTGCCATGCCAACATTCGTCCTTCTGGTACGTAAAATATTTATTCTTACTTTTCTCTAATGTTATCACATCGTACTTTTGTTTTAATTATTCAAAACTCCTCTCTCTGTTTTTGGTTTGGCTGGACGCTTGATCTATCTAAAATTTAGTTTAGTTGCAGCCTTTCCTTATATCGCTTACTGCTAAATCTCTTTTACGCCTTCGAGAATTAGAACGGAAGTGTTTTATTTTTCCCTTGAAACAACTTCACTCTTCGCTTAGATATGATTAATTTTTCCGCTACCAGGTCTCTTGGAAAAGCGTCCACCACAGATTAAGATGTTTTAGAATTCAATTGGAATAGATTTTACGTCTGTCACATATGTGTAATAGAGTTTTTTCGAAATTAAAGACGAAACAGCATTCTCAAAAAGTTATATCAATGTTAAATCCACAATATATGATTTCAGACAATCCTGTTATAAGTACTTAGGTATAAGTATCGGCGGTGTGTACTATGGATAAACAGAAGAATAGTATTGGTATTATAATACATAAAATAGTTTGCGAAAGATCTTATATCCTCCCTGATCTTCATGCATTCTAAAGCATTTACAAAGATAAAATTTAAAAAGTCATTTTATATTAGAGAGAACAGAAAAAAAGTTAATTTATTTTAATGTTCCTAAGATAAATATTTTCCAAGAAAGCAGTAAAATTATTGTTATATGAAAGAACGCTTGTTTAATCAAAAAACAAGGTTATTCAGTAATAAAAAACACGGTAGGTGAGGAAAAAACACGGTTGTTCAGTCAAACGCCAAAGAAACATGTAGTAGGTTGCGTTAGGAAAAGAACTGAAACAACTATCCGAATTTGTTTCGAATTTTGTAAAATTTTCTTAGAAGGTTGAGTTATAGGTATGCAACTTTCACTACTTTAAATCAAACCAAAATTAATCTGGTGATTTACCACTCTAAACTCTAATAAAAATGATTTAAAACAAGTTAAGGACAGCCCCAAGCTATATCTATTCTTGCTTGTCTAAGCTTTCCTGAAAGGGTTTTCCGAGAGGAATGGCCTGCACATTTAAAAAAGTGAGATTATCTTCAGTAGCT
>BGPR01033354.1:1148-17019 GCA_013235015.1 Araneus ventricosus | reverse complement strand
AGTTACGTATTGCTCTAATAACTGAATAGATATTATGATCATTGTTCCTATTAAATGATCCTTATGAAAATCCTAGATTTCAGAAGCTAAGGAAATTTCACAGCAGTGAAAGCAAAAACATTAACTCCAAGCAACTCACTTAACTTCTGAATTAATGCATTTTAAGTGCAGCATTAAAGAACGAACATTAAAATCCTTTTCTTCTCTTTATTTAATTGTCCAATCAACGGCTAATAACCGAATAGATATTACGATCATTGTTCCTATTAAAATTATCCCAGAAAATCTCTAGATTTGAGGCTAAGGAAATTTCCGAGCAGTGAAAATAAAACACTGCAGCATTCTTGCAGCAAGTTTAACAGCTTTCTGTCGTAAACGTGTAAAAGATTAACTGTTTTTCCACCCTTCCAGACACCGTTAGAGAACAAGTTAATTACGAGAAGCTGCGGTTTTCTGCAAAATTCGTTCAACTCCGCCTCTACTAAAGTAGTTACCTAGATCCCAAGAGAATCATTGCGCGAACCTTAAATCAGGACGGAGTTAACATCTTTCCACTTTTAACGTTGACGAAGAAGTGCGGTTGTATTATTATCTGTCCATTAGTGAGGTCGTTTTACACCGAATGGTACATGAGTTTTGAATTAGAATCTCCAGAATTAAAAGGGTATTTCCTTATTTTTTCTTTTTATATCATAGAGTAGGATGTAGGGACTAACCTGTAAGCAAAAATGCTGAAATGTTATTTTGAGTCATTAAGTTTTATTTGCGGACAAAAGCCATGCTTTTTTGCTTACTCGATGATGATGTTGAGTGAAAGATTTTTATTATAATGCCATTTATTGCGTATTACAAAACGTGATTCAGTTCTTGGGTATTAAATGTGATATTCGCCGGTAAATGCCTTTAGTTACCCTTTGTCTTGTAAATTATTATTAAGGGAAAATAATGGACATGCACTACTATCTTCTATTTCTGAGGATTGTTTTGAAATTTTCAAAACAATCTTACTACATCATTCGTGCGCTAGAATATATATATTAATAATAACAAAAATGTATAAAATGTCATAACATATATTATTCAAAAGTAATTAACAATCTTATCGATAATCCCTTTTGCAAAATTTCAAATTTTAATTCAAACTTAAAATCTATATTTGAAACTAATAATTAAAAATACTATATATTTGCTAAAAGAACATATGCAAAATTTTAATATATCTTAAGTGAACACTACTACTATTAATTACTTATTGAAAAAGGCAATCCAAGAATGGAGTTTTCAGCAATTAAAGCAGTATGTGGGTAATTTTGTAAATATTAAACTATATATATATAGCTTCTAATATTTTGCAAAATACCTAAAACTCAAATAACATTTTCACCTTATATACACCTATTAAAACTAATAATTAAAATTAAATATAAAATAATGTTACCTTATTAATAATCATACAATGAAATACAGAAAGATAATTAGATTATAAATCATTACTATGGAAAAGACGACACAGACTGGAATTCCAACAATCAAAATGCCAATCGATCTTAGAATCGATTATGTCGTGCATTAATTCGAATTTTAAAGGCGCAAACCTTTGAGAATGCCAATTGCTAGAAAAAAAGCAAAATGTATAGGAGCAACTCCAAAATATTTCAAGATAAGAACTATATAAATATAACTAAATGCTTACCAATTCAAAGTCTTAGCAGTTATAATGACAAGAGTTAGAATTAAATTTTAGCTGCGTTAAATGCCATACGAAATAATATATAGTTCCGCAATTTATAGTGAAAATATTATAACTAAATTAGGTTATATATAAATTAAGTAATAAAACATCATTAATGAATGAAAACTATAAATTCAATTTCTTAAATTAATATAACTTATTTTAGTATGAGAATATACTTAAAATTATATGATGCAATCTTAAAATTAAATGTTGCAATCTTATTCAAAATAGGCGCCATCTACCTATGTAGTGAAATAATAAAATCTATGAGGACTCCATAAATATGATTATTCCAAAATAATTAATCTAAAAAAAGACTATTAATTTAAAGGTGTTAAAATTTTTTTTGTTAACATAAGCAACATAAATTAATAATTATATAATCTATATATATATATATATATATAGCAGTGATTACTTTTTGATTATTTGAAGAAATTAAAAAAATGTTTTAAATTATTATAAAATTAAAGGTGTTTCAGAGCATTAACCCTCTGATTGCTTATCCCGCGAGTTCTTACAGGAAGTAAATAAGTCTATTTGCTGCATCGTGCGATTTTCACAAGCTTATGTCCTTAATTAGTACTTTAAAAGCTTTGAATTATATTATTCTAATAAAGCTTTGTATATAAAAATAACTGTTTAGTTCAACAGTATTTGAAATTACGTTTGCAAGCGAGTTGGATCTTAAATAGTGACTTTAAAAAAATTGTCGTCAGAGGGTTAAAAATAATATAAACTATTTTCCAGAATTTTTTAATTGGAAAATTTTACCCTATTCATCATTTTGAGTGTTTAACAACACTGAAATTACATAAGTTTTGTTTTAAATCCAGCATTGCTACAATGTGTCACAACAAATTTGCAAAACACATCGCTATTATAATGCATAAGACTCAATAGATAAAAAAAAAAAGTTAAAAAAAAATAATTATAAATTGCGTGAAATAATTTCAGACATATATGTAGAATAGATACTAAGTTTATACAAAAATTTAAAAAAAGTTTCAAACATTGGTTAAAAAAATACGGTACAAATGAAAGTGTTTTAATATGTGGATAATATTATTAAATTTTGGCTTTGAGAAAATGCCGAAAACATACTTTAAATGTCTACATAGTAATCCATACAATATTAATAAAAAAAAATATTTATAGTAAGCGAATCAATGAATATCCGAAAATAATCTTTTTTTTCCAGATGATTACTAGTAATCTGTTTGTTAATTAAAGATTAAATTTTTTAAATATATAATTTTTATCAATTTTTCCTTCTATTTCTGAGTGTCCTTTTGTAATAATCATTGAATCTCTTAAGATTATTGATTTGAAATCTCTCATGATTAATATTGATTTGGAAATCTCATGATTAATATTGATTTGAAATCTCTCATGATTACATTTGAATTCTCTCATGATTAATATTGGATTTGAAATCTCTCACATGATTAATATGCGACGAAATCTCTCATGATTAATATTGATTGAAATCTCTCACATTAATAAGGACGAAATTCTCATGATTAATATTGGATTTGTGTCTTCATGACATATTGATTTGAAATCTTCATGACATACTATTGGATTTGAATTCTCTCATGATTAATACGATTTGAATCTCATGACATTATTGATTTGAAATCTCTCATGATTAATATTGATTTGAATTCTCATGATTAATATGATTGAAATCTCTTATGATTAATATGATTTCCAGAAATCTCATGATTAATATTGGATTTGAAATCTCCTCGTGATTAATATTGATTTGGAAATCTCTCAAGGATTAATATTGATTTGAAATCATGATTAATATGGATTTGAAATCTCCTCATGATTAATATTGATTTGAAATCTCTCATGATTAATATTGGATTTGAATCTCTCATGATTAATATTGATTTGAATTCTCTCTAAGGATTAATATATTGATTTGAAATCTCTCATGATTAATATGATTTGAAATCTCTCTGCGATTAATATTGATTTGAAATTTTCATGATTAATATTGATTTGAAATCTCTCATGATTAGATGATTTGAATTTTCCTCATGATTAATATTGATTTGGAAATTTCATGATTAATATGATTTGAAATCTCTTTGTATGATTGGTTATTGATTTGAAATCTCTCGTGATTATTATTGATTTGAAATCTCTATGATTAATATTGATTTGAAATCTTCATGATTAATATAATGGATTTGAAATCTCTCATGATTAATATTGATTTGAATCTCATGATTAATATTGATTTTGAAATCTCCTCTCATGATTAATATGGATTTGAACTTCAAGGATTATTATTGATTTGAAATCTCCTTCAAGTGATTAATACTGATTTGAAATCTCTCATGATTAATATTGATTTGAAATCTCTCATGATTAATAAGTGATTTGAAATCTCTCATGATTAATATGGATTTGGAAATCCTCCTCATGATTAATATTGATTTGAAATCTCCATGATTAATAAGGGATTTGAAATCTCTCAAGGATTAATATTGATTGAAATCTCTCATGATTAATATTGATTTGAAATCTCTCATGATTAATATTGGATTGAAATCTCTCAAGGATTACTAAGGATGAAATCTCTCATGCGATTAATATGGATTTGAAATCTCATGATTAATATTGTTTTGAAACGTTAGGTTTCTTTTCACAAGAGAAAAGGCATTGTGTCCTGAAATGAAGAAAATACAAAAGCCTAAAACTTTCGTTACATTTATTTTTAAACTGGTTATATGGCTCTTTTAATATTATTGGGGATCTAGAAGACATATTTGACCTCTTTATTTTGCAAATACCAAATTTGACATTATAGGGGCGTCCACAAAAGTATCTTTATTATATCAAAAATTACTAAAAAAAGGTAATTAATAAGGTATGTTAAACAAATAATAGATATATACTAAAATAAAAATTAAAATGAAATAAAAAGAAAGGAAAGTATAGATAATAAACAGCAGATTTAGATATAAAACGAGGACAATACATCTTTAAGCTGCAAGCCAAACGCAACAGCCCTCAAGTGATTGCATCAACAGAAGTTTAAACGATAACATTTAAAACACATAAAAAAATTCATTAAGAAAGTAAAAATGTTCAAAAAAAGGAAGAAAATGAATGGAGAAATCGAATTTATGAACTTATCGAAGACCACTACCTCATAAAGATTCCAAAATTACACAAGATTTCTGTCAAGGGTAAGATTATAAATCGTGCATACCCTTGTGGCCTGAATCCTGTCCAATATCATTATGAGAAACATTTTGACAGATCAAATGCAAAAAATCCTTAAAGAATAATCAAAAAAGACTCCATGGTTAAACTAGTTTGACCCATGTCCTCAGTCTCTACTCAAAATTCTAGATCGCATTGAATTTATGTATTTGTGATCGTTGTTGACGAAAGAGAGGGGTTGATGGAGAAAACCCCTTAAAATGGCTACTCCTCAAGAACAGGCCCAATGCGTTGGCTGATAAAAAAAATCAGAGGTTGAAGACAGAGTTTGGAAAATTAAACACATGAACGTCTGTCAGTTCATGTATGACAGAAGAAATTTATGCAGACAGGGACATCATATTGATAAAGAAGGGAGTGGACGGTAGAGATTAGTAGAGAAAACATCAATATAAGACAGGTCACTCCTCGTACCTCTACAAAAAATCCATCGTCATTGCTGTCAGACAGTAAAACTACAATATTTCACAAATTTACCTCAAGAATCCTGTGATTATAAGTTTAGAAAGTGCCAGTCTAGCCACATGGTTTACAAGATATGGACCCCGGATCTTTTTTTCTGAATTATGCGTCAAAATACTTTACTGAACACAGGTGTTACAAAATAAAGGAAGGAAAAAAACGAACCGTGATAGAAATGTAAATAAGATTGATGACGTTACGCGACACAGAGAACACGGCAAGAAATCGAGAACCACTTGATGTTCTTCTCTTGCAATTAACGGTGCCTATGTAGATTCGTATAAATCGAGGTAAAAGAAAAAAACGTCCTGTATCTACTCCGCATTTTGTAATAATTTTCAAGATATGAATTCCCTGGACTCTTTTTTGTGGAATTATGCCAAAAATACTTTGCATCGAATACAGTATCGGCATAACTAAATCGAAGAAAACGAATTATGATAGAAATACAAATAATATTGATAACTCTACGCGACAGAGAACACGGCAAGAAATCGAGAACCATCTTGATGTGTTTTGCAATTAACGGTGCTTATGTAGATTCAGACACCGAGGCTAGAAAAAAAAACGTCCTGTATCTACTCCATTTTGTAATAATTCTTCAAGATATAGACCTGACTCCTTGCGGAATTATGCCAAAAATACTTACCGAATACAGTATCGGCATAACTAAAGCGGGAAGAAAATGAATTATGATAGAAAAAATAATATTGATAATGCTACGCGACAGAGAATCCTGGCAAGAAATCGAGAAACCATCTTGATGTGCTTGCAATTAATGGTGCCTAAGTGTGAGATTCGTATAAATCGAGGCTAGAAAAAACGTCCTTGTATCTACTCCGCATTTTGTAATAATTTTCAAGATATAGACCCTGGACTCCTTTTTTGTGGAATTATGCCAAAAATACTTTGCATACTGAATACAGTATCGGTATTAACCAGCGGAAGAAAACGAATTCAGATAGAAATGCAACACATTGATAATGCTACGCGACAGAGAACTCGGCAAGAAATCGAGAACCATCTTGATGTTTTGCAATTAACGGTGCCTATGTAGATTCGTGGCAATCGAGGCTAGAAAAAAACGTCCTGTATCTACTCCGCATTTTAAAATAATTTCTTTTCAAGATATAGACCCTGACTTTTTTGTGGAATTATGCCAAAAATACTTGCATCGAATACAGCATCGGCATAACTAAAGCGGGAAGAAAACGAATTATGATAGAAATGCAAATATTGATAATGCTTACGCGACAGAGAACTCGGCAAGAAATCGAGAACCATCTTTGATGTGCTTGCAAATTAACGGCAGGTGCCTATGTGTAAATTCGTATAAATCGAGGCTAGGAAAAAAAAAACGTCCTGTATCTTACCTGCGCATTTTGTAATAATTTTCGCGATATAGACCCTGACTTCTTTTGTGGAATTATGTCAAAAAGACTTTGTATCGAACACGTCGGTAATAACTAAAGCGTGGAAGAAAACGAATTATGATAGAAATGCAAATATTATTGATGACGTTACGCTTTATTGCATATGGTAAGAAATCGAGAACAATCTGATGTGCTTCTTGCAATTAACGGTGCCTATGTGTAGATTCGTATAAATCGAGGAAAGAAAAAAAAACGTCCTGTATCTACCTCATTTTGTAATAATTACACCTGAGAGTTGTATTTCTAGCTTTTTTTTCTGAACAAAGTTTGGGAATTGTGAAGAAATTTCCTGAGGATATCAATTTTACTATAACACTTTGTATCACGAGGGTCTTCTTACCAACTCTTCTAAGTAAACAGACAAAATATTGGCGGACAGTAAAATATACCTATTAGCAGAAGATACTTGCAATTTTGTTGGAGATGTTCAAAGTATCGAGCAACATCTTGGAGATTTTGTAAATAACTTGTTCTTATAGGATAGATCAGCAGGTATTCAAAAAACTATTTCTTTCACTACTAGAAAACTAATGATTGATAATTCAGCGAAAGTTGTTCCAAAATTCCTAATGATAACCTTATTTCAATCTTTCAAAAAATAAAGATTTTGCCAAACAGTGGGGTGGATCGACTAGTAAAGCAGATTGCATCATGAGTTAGGCTTTACCAATTACCTGCCTGGAGCATACATGCTACTCCACAGAAAACCGGAAGGTAACCTGAGGTATTCGCTGAAGGTTACAGCAGGTATCTCTGATTACACAATGAAGACAAGTATATATGTCCCAAAATCCTAGTAGATCTACAGATCGGATAGACAAAGTTATACGATTCCTGATAAACATCTGTATTTAGATATCAAATGGCGATTATTTAAAGAAATAGCAAACTGGAAGTGGCTAGATTTTCTTTACACTTCTCATCTTTTGAGAAAAGAATGGTTCCTAATTATATAGTGATGTGCGAAAGACAATACGAATTTGAAATGAAAGTTAGTTATTTCATAATCTCTAATTATTTGTTTATATTTCTCATCTGAGAAAAGATTGCTTCGCATTAAGTAGTGATGTGCGAAAAGACAATACGAATTTGGAAATGAAAGTTATTATTTCCCATAACTTAATTATCTGTTTACACTTCTCATCTGAGAAAAGAATGTTTCGCAATATATAGTGATGCGAAAGACAATACGAATTTGGAAATGAAAAGAAGGTTTACAACTTAATTATCTGTTTACACTTCCTCATCTGAGAAAAGAATGTTTCTGGCATTGCTATAGTGATGTGCGAAAGACAATACATTGAATTTGGAAATGAAAGTTATTTTATTTCCTCTTTATAACTTAATTATCTGTTTGCACTTCCCTCATCTGAGAAAAGAATGGTTTATATTAAATAGAAGTGATGTGCGAAAGACAATACGAATTTGAGATGAAAAGTTGGTTATTTCATAACTTAATTATTTGTTTACACTTCCTCATTCGAGAGAAAAAGAATGCTTCGCATTATATATAGCAGCGATGTGCGAAAGATAATACGAATTTGAAATGAAAGTTAGTTATTTCATAATCTCATTGATTTGTTTGTACTTCCTCATTCTGAGAAAGAATGCTCTGCATTATATAGTTAGATGTGCGATGGGCAATGCGAATTTGAAAAATGAAAGTTATTTCATAACTTAATTTTATTTGTTTTACACTTCCTCATATGAGTAAAGAATGTCTGAATTGGGGCTATTAGTAATGTAAAAGGAAAGACATACGAATTTGAAATGAAAGTTAGTTACTCTCATAACTTACGACCTGCTTCATACCCCTTATCTGAAAAGAATGCTTCGTAATATATAAGTGATGTGCGAAAAACATTACGAATTTGTAAATGAAAGGTTATTTCATAACTTAATTATTTGTCATACACTTCCTCATCTGAGAAAAGAATGCTCTGGTAGCCATATAAGAAGTACGTGCAAAAAATACGAATTTGAAATGAAAGTTAGTTATTTCATAACTTAATTATCTGTTTACACTTCATCTGAGAGAAAAAGAATGCTTCATTATATAGTGATAAAAAAAGGAAAGACAATACGGAATTTGAAATGAAAAGTTAGTTTATTTGCTAACTAATTATTTGTTTGCTAATTTCCTCACATCTGAGAAAAGAATGGTTTGCATTAATATGATGTGCGAAAGACAATACGAATTTGGTAAATGAAGGTTAGTTATTTCCATAACTTAATTTGCTGAATTTTTCTAACAAAAATTACCCCTTGTCGATAGGGATTGCTTGATTCACAATTTTTCTCGGTTTTCAGCAATACAGGTGGTGCATACGAACAATCGCCTGCTGTTCTGAACCGCTTTTTTCAGCAATACAAGCTTACGGTCAGTCAAATGTGGACAACTCGATTGCAATCGAGATTCCAGACATACCACCACTGGACTTCGGTTTATGTTCATTGAAATGACTGTATAATTTACTCAAAACATCCTATGTAAAAATAAAAAGAATATTAAGGATGATGAGATGATATGCTATAAAAAATAAAATAGAGAAAAATTCACGTAAAAAATCGGAGTTAAATATTTTTATACTTAAATTATTTTACATAAAACAGCAGTAGTGTTTCATAAATTGACAACTGTATGTTTTGTCAAATTTGTTTACTTATTTAAACATATCTAAAGAATGTTCAGGATACTGAACGTAGAAAAGAGTATGTAAAAGATAATTATCTTCTGCCAACATTCTAGCGATGGAATTAAAACAATGTGATTGAATAAATATTCGTTAAAATATGGAAAAGATTTTACATTATAAAATGAAAGTATAACCGTAAGCTATAATTTAAAAAATATATTAAATTATTTTACAAACAGCAGTAGTGTTTACAAATCGACAAACTGTATGTTTCATATAAATTTTGCTTATTTATTTAAACATACCTAAAGAATGTTCAGGATTACTTGAACGTAGAAAAAAGAGTATGTAAAGATAATCATCTTCAAGCCAACATTCTTAGCGATGGAAGAAAACACGCGATTGAAGAAATATCTGTTAAAATATGGAAAAGATTTTACATTATAAAAACGAAAAGACCGTAGTTTAATTTAAAAAAATATATTAAAATTATATTTTACATAAAATGAAAGCAGTATAGTGTTTACAAATCGACAAAACTGTATGTTTCATATCAAATTTTGCTTAATATTAAACATACCTAAAGAATGTTCATAGATTACTAGAACGTAGAAGAGTATGTAAAAGATAATCATCTTCAATAACATTCTTAGCGATGAAGAAAACACGCTGGATTGAAGAAGAACTATCTTTAAAATATGGAAAAGATTTTACATTATAAAAAATAAAAAAGTATAACTGCAAGTTTATATTTTTAAAAAAAAATATTAAAATTTTAGTAAAATATTTACAAGACAAACAACATTGGTATCATTGAAAAGGGTTAAGGTTTTTTTAATTTTCGAAGGGGGGAAAATATTTTATGCAATAATATTTTTAGAAGTTATTTTTCAAAAAAAGCACAAAATCTCGCCTTAATTTTAATTGAAAATATTCTAATTAAACTTAAGAAAATCCTCTCCATGCCCACATTTTCATCCTTCAGTATAGTGTGGTCGCTTTGAATTCAATAGCTGTTCCTTTAAAGTGTTAACACTTACACAACACATACACATATTGCCCTTTATTAGAACGAAGCTGCCTTCGGCGGCCAGCTTGTTCACTGAAATATGATTTCAATTCAATTTACATCATTTTATATTCATGGTTCTCTTTAATAAAGTACTCTTAAACTTCAGACTGTGGTAGATATTTAAACCATGTTTCATTAGTGACCTTGGACCCTCTCTGTTCATTGTTCATAAATGTTACTAATGGAGTCAAATAACTGACTGTATCATGTAACCTCTAATTCCCCTGTTGTTGGCGCTATCTCCATTCTTGCTTATTCTTTGCAAAATATTTATTTATTATTCAAAGAAGAAAAACACACTATAGAGATTACTCCATTTACAGAGTGCATGTTCAAAACATACAAAGCATCACAAGCTTACAAAATGAATTAGAACACAAAGAAAAAAAAGTAACTGCAGAGAATACCATAACAGTTCAAAGCTCAAACCCACATTAATTATAAAAATGTAAACACATAAATGTTTCAAAACAAAAAACACGCAATTACAAAGCATCAGAAACACATTGAGACCAAAAAGTCCATGTTGTATACCGTCACATTAAATATAAAATCACACAATTTTTAAAATTTAGAACATTAAATAAAAAAAAAAAACCATTAAAAAGCAGGTCATGAAAGAACACACAAAGCACAAGATCAACACAAAAAATAATAAAACGCATAAAAAATCTATATATATAGTGAAGGTGAAAAGAAAAAATATGATTTGATTTCAACATTAAAAATGACGCAGCACATCTTTATGGCCAACGGCATGTTAGCTGAACAAAAACATGCTAAGAAAAGAATGAAACACAATCATAAATCATCTCGGTCTACGGATAAAATATTCATACATATATCAAAAACAAACTTGTGGAAAACAATACATGTAAATACGCCATCAAAGATATGCATTAATCTCAATTTATTTTTGAATTTAATATTTATTTTAAAGTTCTAGTAGTTCAGTATTTTCAATCACTTTCGCGCTGGAGGTAGAATCTTGAGTTACTAAAAAATATTTTATCTGAAGATGACATAATCAGAACAGTTCGATAGCCGCCACGACTTCTTAAATAATATACAGTCAGTTGTTTATTCTTTCATTTCTTTCGATCACAATTATTCGAACCGTCATAGGATCTTCACTTTTGTTTGCGATTGCAATGGAAACATTCCATAATAAAATGGACTTAGACAACTCGGCCCGTGTTTTTGTCGAATGATTCATAACATGAAAACATTTTATATATATATGTCGATCCCCCAAAATGTATTCGTTATTGTATGTTAAACAAAAAACAGCAGGCCGAGTTAAATTTCTAATTTGGTTTTATTATGGAGAGTGACGGAATGTACGTACATCATGCTTTGCTTTAAACCAAAGTGAACAGATCCCTGCTTTTCTCAAGCAAGTAGGGATTTAACAGATAGACATGTGATCAAAGTGAAGGGAATAATAGCTATTTTTAGTATATTACGTAAGTGTTTTAGGGAAAATTCGTGGCGGCAATGAGTCGCTGATTTCGCGAGTTGTGTGCGCGTGGAAACGATTAAAATATTCTTTTAGTAATAAATATGCCAAGACGAGAGATTTAATATACCTCCAGGGCGGGAAATAGAACGAAACTGGAGTTTAAGAAAAGTGATTTTGGAATACATTAAGACTTTAAAATATATAATATTAGAATTTGAAATAAAATTAAGTGAGATTATTACATATATATATATATAATGTATCCGTGGTTGTAGTCGTTGAAAATAAACACAGGCCGAGTAATTAACTAATTTCTTTTTATTATCGATAGGAGAGTGGTGGATATACGGCCATCTCTGTTTAGGTTACAAGCGAAAGTGCACAGAACAATCCCTGTATTCTCTCGGATAAAAGAATAACATATGGACACGTGATCAAAGTGAAGGGAATATTGGGGTTTTTAATGAGTTACGTAGGCGTTTCAGGGAAAAAGTCTGGTGCCAAAGAGACGCCGTCATGATTTTCTATCGGCACGTGAAAGCGATTAAATATTCTTTTAGTAATAAATATGCAAAAATGCGAGATTTAATATACCTCCAGCGCGGGAAAAGAACGAAACTAGAATTTTAGAAAAGTGATTTTGGAATACATTAAGATTTAAAAATATATAATATTAGAGTGTGGAATAAAATTGAGATTATTACATATATATATATATATATATATAT
This sequence comes from Araneus ventricosus, assembly GCA_013235015.1. NCBI lineage: Eukaryota > Metazoa > Arthropoda > Arachnida > Araneae > Araneidae > Araneus > Araneus ventricosus. The sequence continues at coordinate 4,245 of BGPR01033354.1, read as the reverse complement.
ATGTGTGTGTGTATATATATATCGGAGAGCTTAGTTTACAGATTTCACAAAAATTTTAATGAATTAAAAAATGAAAGCAAACTGTATTAGGATATTTTCTCTGATTTTAACAATGAAAGAGAAATATGCTATTAAGTATTTGTTTAAACAATGAAAACGCTCTGAATTGCGTGGCAGCAATGAAAATATTGTTGTAAATTATGCCAAAAAATATTTTTTTTAAATTTATTAAAATTCGAGGAAACATTGTACGGCAACTTAATTGATATCAAAGGAAAGGTAATTAATTGTTTGCACTTTCAGATGGTGCAAAAATAATATTTTAGCTGCAATATTTTATGAAGTTATTAAGGAAAAACGCCAAAATTTCGCTTAATTTTTAATTAATTAAAATTTCAAAGAAAGAGCTCCCTGGTGCACATTCCCACCGTCCAAAGTATGTTTGTACCAAATTTCGTAGTTGTAGGTCTAGCGGTCTGAACTATAGAGCCTCAATACACAGACACAAACACACATTCTCCTTTATTATTAGTAGAGATATATTTATTGACTATATGACTTACATTCAGTTATTTTAAGAGACGCAATTGCATCTATATTCTCTTCAGTTTCCTTTTTAATAATTTTGTTTCCAAAAAAACCTGATAAATTTACAATTATCGCTATATTGGCAGGATGTAAAATAAAATAAATTCGTTATCTTCGTATAAAAGATTCAACTTTTATACAGAAAGGGAAGACTAGATATTGATAGTTTGAAGTTTCTTCTTGAAATGAAAGGTCTAAGGTCACGATGATTCTTTACCCGTTTTGTGTTCAAAATCGACGAAAGCCTCTATTTTCCTTTTCATTGCCTTTCATTGAAATCGCTTGAAAAGCATCGGGTATTTTCGGAAAGTTCTTTGAAATTACCCACAAGGAATCTTTTCAAGTTGATCATTAAGTTCGTTGAAAAAGGGCTCTGAAAAGTAAACTTTTTTTTCAACAGTAAACAGGTCTACCACAACAGAAGCAACATTATATAAGCGAGGAACTCTTTAGATGCTTGATTATTTCTAAAATCTTAGATTCATATCTGAAATTTTATGGTAGACAGGCAAGTCTTCAAAATTTGTCAAGCGGAAGAACGCAAAAATTAGTTTTCGTAATAAATTCAATTGTTTTTTTTGTTACAGGAGGAATCCTAACTTATTGCGTTTTTTTTCTCGTTTATTAAAAGATACCTTGTAGATGCGAGGATTTAAAACATGGCCTTCGAGAATATATTTTGTAATTTGAATCAAATTCAAATTAAAATCGGTAATTAAACTGTATCAAAAATGTGATTTCCTTATGATGAAATGTGATTAATTTATTGTATATGTCACCGTTAAAGTTTATCATTCAGTTATTCAATAGAATACCTAGTTATTCCATAGAATAAATGATCAAGTCAGTTAAAGTGTATAATAGATGAATTATTTCACACTTTACCTACTTATACTCTATACTCTATATACTATATACTCTATGAATAACTATGTATTCTATAGAATAACTAATGATAGACGATCAAAGTGTAAAAAAAAACAATCTGACTTTAAACAACACAAAGAAATCATAACCAGTTCAAAACTGACTAAAACAAATATAATACCAAATTCCGCTATAAACGCAGATTCCTTACATTCAATGAGCTAGCGAAGCTACTAGTTTCCGGCTACCGCTGCTAGCGATGCCGTAGGATGCTTTTTAAAGTTAAAACATTTGCTCGGTGTTCATTTCAGATGCCTCAAACGCAAATAAAAAATTTGACTTACAAGCAGAATGAATCGTGTCGTTTATTTCACACTTTAACGATGTGTGGACCGTTTTCCTATAGGACAACTAGTTAAAGTGTAAACTGAAAGTTTATTTTATACTTTAACTGACTTCATCAGTTATTCTATAGAATAACGGATTTCATACTTTAAGCCTGAAAGTCCTGTGAAGAGTTCGGAGTTAGTTATCAACAATAGCATGATACAGTTAATTGTAGATCGCGCAACTATATTTATTTATAAATGCACACCACACTTTTCACGTGAACGAGATGCGCGAAAAATAAACCCCTAGAAATCCGTGCTTTATTAGTGGATAATAATGGAGTAGATCTGATTTGTAGTAAGCATTGTATTCTTAATGTCTAAAAGTCAAAAGAGTTATTTTTCCAACTAAAAATATAATGATTTTAGCAGCGCAGAGTTGAATTTCAGTTTGGGGTCATGACTCCGCGCGTCTTAGCGTTCGCTATGGAAAGGCGTTATCCCGGGTTAAAGCTGGTTTTTTTTATATGGTATTTCGAATTTTTGTAACAATAATACAAAATTTAATTAAATTAAGAGTAAAACGCAGAAATATAATAAATAAAATGACTTAAAATATTTATAATATTCTCATTCAATAGGGAATGCAAGACTAAAAATAAATTTATCTACTTAAAAATTACATGCAAATGTAATTTTCAGTCTATAAAATAAATTAAACTTCTTAAAAATTACATGCAAATTAATTTTCAATCTATAAAATAAATTAATATTCTTAAAAATCACATGCAAATGTAATTTTTAATCTATAAAATAAATTAATCTTCTTAAAAATTACATAAAATAAATTAATTTTCTTAAAAATTGCATGGAAATGTAATTTTTAATCTATAAAATATATTAATCTTCTTAAAAATTACATGCAAATGTAATTTTCAATCTATAAAATAAATTAATATTCTTAAAAATTACATGGAAATGTAATTTTCAATCTATAAAATAAAATAATCTTCTTAAAAATTACATTTCCATGTAATTTTCAATCTATAAAATAAATTAATCTTCTTAAAAATTACATGGAAATGTAATTTTCAATCTATAAAATATATTAAAATTCTTAAAAATTACATACAAATGTATTTTTTAATCTATAAAATAAATTAATCTTAAAAATTACATGGAAATGTAAATTTTTATCATAAAATAAATTAATCTTCTTAAAAATTACATAAAATAAATTAATTTTCTTAAAAATTGCATGGAAATGTAATTTTTAATCTATAAAATAAATTAATCTTCTTAAAAATTACATG
>BGPR01033353.1:0-17019 GCA_013235015.1 Araneus ventricosus | reverse complement strand
TTAGGTTAAAGGACAACGTATGCACAGTGACCGAGAAGCATCAAATCGTAAACAACCACGGTAGTAGTAACCGTAACAACCTATTAGTGCCCAATGCTTTGTTATCAAATCCTGCTCTTTTTCAGAACAAGTAATTTGCATTTTTCTTTGTGCAATTATGTAAACAGCAGCGAGTTTTAACGTAAGACTACCATTGGGGTCTCAGGAAGGAATTTGATTCACACGCCAAAACGCCACAAAAAACGTTGTATGGGAGATCCTCTATATCTCGGTAACTACATATGTTAAGAACATAACTAATGTCTTATTTTAGAGATAAATGGTAACAACAGAAGTTACAAAAAAAAAAAAAAAAAACACCTGAAAATCGGAATTGTAGTTCAGCGACTACCGAGTCGCAAAGTTGGGAAAAAATACGCATGAATTGGTGACGCGACCCTCTAAATCTCGGTAACTAGATATGTTAAAAACACAACTAATGTCTTATTTTAGAAATAAAGGGTAACAACAGAAGTTACAAAAAAATTAATAAATTATGCTATGTTACTTTTCATATCATCGACCGATCCTACACAGAATTGTAACATATCCAAGGAAGGATTGAAGAATTCAAAACAAAAGAATTGACATTATATTCATTGTAACCTTAGTTTCATTTTATTTCGCCAATTTCACATACATTAGTATTTCAGAGAAACAAAAGAGAATTGAGAGTAACTTCGAGGAACAAAAGAGTATCGCGAGTAACAAAGAGAAACCGAGAAACAAAAGAGTCACGCGAGTAAAGTAGTCCTACGCCTTTAACATCAGCGGCTGTTTGAAAAAGACAGCCTCCTGTCATATATATATTGTAAAAATCTAATTTAGTTTTTTAATTTAATTACACTAAGATCTACCATGTGTATCCTCGTTTTTGGATTGCATAAAGAATGAAGGAAGTCAGCAGTTTGTCCTAAGTGTTTACAAATTGAAGTATGTAGCAGGTGAAAATGTTAATATTGATTTTATTCAGTACATTTTAACTGGATGTAATAACATGCTGCGGAGCTTCCGTAATATCAATATGAATTGCGACCGACAACGCCTTTTTTTTTCTATACTGATATCAATCCATACGTCAATATCATAGCACAATAGTGTAGCTATACCCGTACTGTCAGAGTTTAGTGCGAAATTGGGGTTCCTATAACCCCTCAACGATCACATAATTTTCAAGAAAACAGTATAAAAGTGTATTTTTTTTATTGAAGAAAATTGTATTAAAATAAGTTTATGAACAATATATGTATTCATTTTTAATTTTTGGAATTTTTTTTAGCTTGAAATTAAGAAAAATCAACAATCAGGGTTATTGTGACAACCATCTATCTCCAATTACATTATAAATAGTCTGTCACTGCCATTTGGTACGTAAAATAAGAAATAAAAAATATTTCCGGTCACAAGAAATGGATTGTTTCTAATCTTTTCGGTGCGTTACTTTTGAAAACTCCATCCCGGAAATATAACGGGTACGAGAAATAGAACGGGAGCGAGAAATAGAACGGGAGCGAGAAGGAAAGGGTTAAATTCAACACACCAAAGAATTCGCATAAACTGAATCACATACAGAACCGAGAAAGTAATATAATCAATGGCAGCGTGTTACATCATTTTATGCAGCCACTTACAAAACAAAAGGGAGAAAAGATTTAAAAAGTTAAGAATAAAAAAAAAGTTTCGCATTTGCACGCTGCTTTAGAAGCAGTCACCCTTTGTTTCCATGGTGAAAGCAATAAAAAGCCACCCAAAGGCATTTTATATTTCATTCAAATACATTGAGTTATGCAAGAAAAGTTTTAGTAAATGCTACATTCACAATAATATTTTTATGCTATTTGGAAATTACCAGCAGCAGAAGAGAGTGTTCGGTTTTTTTTTTCCTTTATTGATTCGGAACAAAAAAAAAACACTGAATTTAACAAGTTTGACTTGATTTGGTTTAGCTATAATAGTAGTCTCCTACTTCCAAACAACACGAATGATCGTAATTGTAACCACAATCAGAAACACTGGCATCCGATCCCACAGCCCATTCTCTAAACTTCCACTCTACATTATTGTTTAGCAACGGATTCCGAAACCCCCGCGCTTTTGCGCATGCGCCGGGCGGAGTTATTTTCATCAAAATAGAGGGAAAGTGAAGAATGGAAGGGTGATGCTTACATTTTACTGAGCGTGATCTAACAAAGAACTCCGGAAATGCGCTCATATGACTCATTGCCTGACACCCCTTCCCGGTGTAAAATCGTCCAAAAGTGGTAGTCTCGGAATCCGTTGATGAACAGTAATAAGAGGAGATACAAGCAATTAAATGTAGAAAAGCTCAGTTCACAGCAGGGTGTGAGGACCGTCCACAATCCACGTCCACCGACTCGCCCACAGGAAAGGACGGGGAACAAAATGTTTGCATGCGAGTACTATACTAACCAAGCTGTTCGCGCTTCAGGATCCGAGGACAGTGGGTTCCAGATCAGATTCCATGCATTTTCACAATGCAGGTAAGCGTGCTGAAAGTTAAATCTATTGTGTGTCAAAAATTCTCACGCTGATGTGATATGAAAGTAGAGGGACGTTCTGGCTCAGGTGCCGCCCTCGTCATCTGTTCGCGATTCAAAATTCGAACGGTCATTACGTAGCTTCTATAGCAGAATATTGTTTTAAGAAATCAAACTCAATTCGAACAGGATAGATCTTTGATTAAACAGTGAAACCTGTGTGTAAGGATAATTTTATCTCTTTAGAAAGCAGGTGCAGTACAATCCTGATTTTTTTTTTTTTTTCTTTCCGAAAACGACATCCTATGGTCAAGAATGACAGATAACCCTTGTGGCAGAAAATTATTATGGTTTCTGCGACAAGCTTCATCAATACTAAAACCTTTCTGCACGAATGTTCCGTGAAGTAAGAATTTACCAATGGACAAATCTAAGAGTAATATATATACTCAAAAACTGAAAGGTCAACTTCCCTCTTTCCCTTTTATCTGATCCAGAATCGTCTGCAGAAAACGAAACTAGTTCTGCGGAACGATCTGGGCGCTTTTATGTGAATGTGTTAATTCTCCCAAAATATAATTTGTTTCCAAAATGAAAATCTTTCTGCAGGAAACCTTTGCCATTGTGCAACATTGTCGCCGCAATTCTGCCACGGGGTAGATAACAGGAGAATCGGGGGGAGCTAGAACCGGAGCCTCTTGTAGCTGGGAGATCCGGGGGGAGCTACCTATTGGAATGTGCACAGATGCTTGTCGCCTCCGACTCCTGGTGGACACTAACGTATTCGTTCGCATTTAGCACTTTGGACTGACCACTTGTTCTTCCAAATTAGCTTTTGATGTGTTAACGTTTTGAATTTAGGGCGGCAAAGCGTAAGACATAGGCATTTGAAGAAATGTACAAATAAGGGATTTTTTAGTCAGCGATAGCTACTTTTTGGAATAAAAAAGAAAAGACTTAGAAGTTGCTGCGGAAAACACTAAAGTGGATAGTAAACGAAAACGATTTAACTCCTTGCCTTGCATTTTTAGTTAACTTCCTAATTAGATGCCACCACCTATTTGATATATTTTGTATTATTCCAATCTATTTGAGATGGCAAAGAATACTTGAGACATTTAAGCGTGACCAGGTTATATTTGAATTTAAAATTAACTGTTACGCTGACTTAATTACGGATTTAAATAGCGTACGGGCACAAAAAAAAACGACCAAGAAGGTGTTAAAAAGGTGCCATAAATGACGATGCTGATTTTCAACTAAAATTTCCATTTTGAAGTTTTTTTTAAAATTTAAGTTCCAAATTTGATATCAGGATATAAAACTGTATATTTATAAAACACAATTTTACATCAGTGATTATCTGTAAGATGAACCAATAAACACAATAAAATATGTTAGTATAATAATACATGCACACGCACAGAAACACTGGGTGTGCAAATCCCCAGACTGTATATAACGATAACCTGTCTATAACAATATACTTTCAGAAACATTGGGTGTGCAAATCCTCAGACTGTATATAACGATAACCTGTCCCCACAATATCGTTAAGACAGGTTTTACTGTATCAAGATTCAAATTTGCACATTTTCGATAACGAAACAGAGATCTACCACCAGACCATAGCTGGCTCTTGTAAATGTTGCTGTTCGAATCTAGAATCTGTTTAGAATATCATGTATTTCCAGGTTTACTCAACCGGCTTTAAGTCTTAAAAATTACAGACATTGTTATTTTCTGTAAGCACTGCCACTGAACTTGGAATAAATGGATTGTATAACTAAAAATTTACCAATGACTTATAACAAAGCTCAATTAATCTTTCGAATCGGGGAAGAAGAAATGTCCCATCCTCTAAGACACAACAGAAATCACGTGACTCAAACAGACCAATCGACAATGCCCCATCGCAAAGAATGCTCAATGAAAGAAAGACACAACCAATATCGATCACTATGAATCTCGTGAAAGAACGCCTAGAGACGTCTCTCAAACGATGATATCCATTTGCCTGTGACTGTTCACATGTCTTGATCATACACAAATACTGAATACTGCGAAAAATGTCGAGCTATAAGAAAAGGAATGTTCCCATATTGGTTTAGTCATCCTTATAACTGATACTTTTCCACATATTATACAATTTCGATAAATGTATCGTATCATTAAAATCTTTTTGAATGCAAATTTCCGAATTTCGTTGGATCACCGTATGCATGATCCCAATAGCATGCTTGCCCAATAGAAACGAAGAAGAAAAGTGATACTATTTTGGGAGAAATAAAATTGCCTGACACTATGTCGAACAACGAGACAAAACGCAGCGAACTCTGATATGCATGACGAAGAAATATTTACGAAAAAAAAAAAATCTTATGATGTCAAAGGAAACAGACCGATTTTGTAGAAGTATTATATCCTGAATCTAAATTTTATTTTTTAACTTAAAATTTTAATTTATACACAGGGCTCGTCACACTAGGCAGTTTCTTCTATGGGGATGATTCACGTGACGTCAGTCACCTGACACGCGTAACTGCGCATGCCACCTATCTTCTAGTTGTGCGTTACTGAAACCCCACAACCTTTTTCCTTTCGTAAGATGCGAAATGGGTTCCAAAATTTAACCGGTGCAGCGCATTTGACGTGTATCACGTGAATATGAATTGATTCTACTGAATGCTGCCTGGTAGCATCTCATAAACATACACCAGGGATGAATGGACTTGCACGGAGCGCGTGGACTCTGGGTCCTTGATCTCCGATACCAAAAAGTTACTTATCAGTGGACCTTGCTAAAAGATTGATTTAAACATAAATTGAAATATACCAAACTGAGGTGGAGTTCTGAAATATTAAATAAGGTTAGTTGCATTGTATAGCTCATACGCGCGTCCAGTCAGAGAATCATTCACTCATTCATTCAAACGTCTCTATCACACAATAATAATAAAGCAATATGATGGAAAAAAATAAAAAAGAATTCAAAAAGAAATAATAACTCATAAACATAAATAACGCTCCATAAAAAACAATATTCGTTGTGTCAACAAAAGGCCCTGATAAAAAAAAGTATCGGAACACCAAATAGAAATGTTTCACGGCTTTCCTAAATGATGAAAAATGAATAATGATGAGAAAAAAATTTTTTTATCAAATATTGGAATATCTTTCAAAATAAATCTAAATTTATTTCCAAACGGAAATTTTCTCTTTGTTATTCATCTCTGGCATTGGAAGATTAGCAAGATCTAATCGCAAATATCGGAAATAATGCAACTAAAATAAATCAAGATATCTGCCAATGATCTATGGGAAGTCATTAGGAAATCACAATATCCTGCTCTCTTCCCGCTTCATAACATGTATGAATGAAAAGACCTTTATTCAACACAGATCATTATATAGAAATATCGTTTACAGGGAAAAAATTACCTTATCCTGAACAAGATACCAACCAAAACATGTTTAATTTGCGTTAGACTGAATATGGTAACTTTTCAAACAGTAGATACATGTGGGGAATTTTTACGGCTATCATTTACAGCATTACGTCATAATAATCTTTCCAAAAAACGCAAGACATACTGTAATATTTTTAACCAATACAAACTTTTTTCCGGAAACACCCTCTTTCCGACTATTTTCTAGAAAAGCGGATATTCAGTAAAATTTAATCAAAGAAATCGGAAGCAACACAATGTAACGAAACATAAACAAAAAAATTCTAATCTAAATCACGATATCTGCCATAGATTTATGGGAAACCATCAGGGAAATCACAATATCTTGTTCTCTTCCCGTATCACAAGACGCCTGAATGAAAATGGCCTTATTCAAAACAGATAATCAAATAGCAATAAATGTTTGTCATTTATTTACAGGGAAAGAAAGCATCTTATCCTCAGAAAACACCAACCACAATGTATATTGTGCGTAAATACAGGCACCAATAGCAGCCTAAATATAGAGCCAGCCTCGACCCCAATGAGTCCCGACAGTTAAATGGCGATCGCTGACACTTGCAACAATGGTGCACGGGACTCTTCGATGGAAATAGGCTAGACTGTTTTCATTTAACCTTCCCCAGGGATTATTTACGGCACCCTTTGTCTTCGAAATGTGTCACTTTACAGACTCGGAGTAGTTAAGGCAGTTTCTGATGAATATAAGCGAGGGATGGATGGATTGTGAAGCATCGGTGTTCCAGCAGGTTGTACGTCGCTAAAACAATGTAAATGGTTTATTTCAAGTTCGCAGTTAATAGCCCATCCCTGAAGAAACGCAGGATTATTTATAGCTAAACTATAAAGTTCATTTTCAGGATATAGATCGATCAATCCTTGGTGGGTTGGTACCCATATATGTTGATGGACTTTTCTTTTATGGTTCAAAATTCATTTTTGGCTATGTTGCGCCCACGTATACTTCCCTCGAAGTTGGTCTTCCAATTCATGTTCATGTGATGCTGCGCCAATTTCGTCTTTAAATTTTTTGCACATCTTGCTGGTGGGAAAGCGTAAAATAACGTAAATTCACGTAGATGACTTGCATAGTTACGTTTGTGAATGAAATTTTTCTGTCATCAGAATTGACTTGGCTGTAATTGTATTTACATGAGAAATCAAAATATGAAATGAAAATCGCAGTCAAAATACACTCAAATACAGTTATAACAAAAGCTACACGGTCTGCACGAGGAGGATTTCGCAATAAGTCCTTCAATGAGAGATTACCTCCACTAGTATGATGTTTCAATGGTGGACGCAAATTCAATTAAACCAATCCACGTCACATAACAAACTCCTGTCATGTAACAATTTAACTGCAGGTTGTTTCAAAATTTTCCTATTGCAAGATGTGCTAATGGATTTCAAAATTATATTCGCGCCAATTGCCTCAATTGTGACTGAAGGGTAATACAGCAAATTCGGGTTTTCGCAGATCTGGACCGTTCAAAAAGTTCGTAAAATCGGTCATTCATAAATGGGATTTTTTTTTAACCCATTGCTATTATTTAATATATTTGGTTTCTACAGTTTAAGATGTCAACTAGTTTTAATACGTTCGAGAACGCGAATGTTATAGAATTCAATTTTTCAATTCAATTTAAAAATAAATCGCCTGTCTTTTTTACAGCTCATTAAAATGGTTACCGTCCGAGAAAGTTTTAAATACTACACACAGTAAAAATGTATGTAATTGTTAACTTTTTTATTGTCATTGAGGAATATTTGTTAGTATTGCAACGCAGATAGCACAGGCATTTTCTTTTTGTTTCGGAAAAATTACATAGTTCTGAAAGCTACTTTCTGACTTCTTTAAAACGAAAACACTATATAAGCGGAAGTAGCTTTGAATAGCTCGGACTGAAAACATGCGAGGCACATAGGAAATTGTCGCACGTTTTTTGCTATAAAAAGTGTTGTACACGGATAGAAAAACGAAGAAAATGTCATACAGAGTTCGTCAGAAAAAACGAGTATGTGTAATAAACAGTTAGCATGAAAAAAAAACAGAATATTTGGATTAATATCAGCTAAATTGGTTACATTTGCAATATAACAGGGGAAAATAGTAATTCTTTCGACAAAAACAAGTTACTTTCAAATGTCAAACTATTTTTTAAGCTAATTTATTAGCTCAGGATTAATGTTTACCTTTCGCTTCGAACCCGCCAGAAACACATAAATTTTTTACTTCTTATAACAATTACTCTGCAAAAGTACAAACAACGTGAAAGTAAAACCAAGAAAATACAGAAATCTCAAATGTTCAAATTAAACTGAGGATCTTAAGCATTAAATACAATATCTTCCAAATTTTGATTATATATTTCATCCACGTTCCCGCCTCAACTTGGATCCAAAGTTGCCAATTGGTGTTGAACCGAATTCAAGGTATATCTATCCACCTTTGACAAGAGAATAGACACCCTATTTTAAGAAGCCCAACGAAATCGTTAAAAAAATAGGCGCCATATCGAATGACTGGCACATCGAAATGGTACACGCTACCGTATTCAAATGAAGAGAACAACAAACCTTTAGTAACAAGTAGGATAAATAATGATTCAACACTTCCGACTCTTTCACACACTCTCAACGGTTTAATTTATTTCACAATTTCACGTGACGATTTCCCACTTTTTTTTTTTCAACATCTCAAAACAGCTTCCAAGGCCCTTCAAACCCTCAGGGCATGCAACTTTAAACCCACGGCGATGGTTTTTAATAACCGCCCCAAACCCCAAGACAATGTCTCCGGCTGAGCATTATTTAAATGCTGCAGGGCCTTAACAAAGGAAGCGTCTACACGCGATCCCAGACCGTTCTCACCTGTTGGCTTCGAAAAACATTCTATCTCTTTTGGATGAGCGCACGCACGGGTATAATGAGACACTGATACTTGAGCACGCGATCAAGCGTAGCTGCTTCCTGGGGGATGAACTGCTTCGGACCGTTTATTGTGTAACGGTCCTTTAATTGCAGCACGGTTGTCGTATCGCTTGTCGCTCCTTGCATAGGGGGCGATAAGGATCTGCACATGGGGTTGATTTGTGGAGATATGAACAAATTCGAAATTACTCGCTAACTCGCAAGGTGGTCGTGAAATCAACTTCCTGATAATCCCCAGCGATTGTAGTTTTAACCTTCAGGTTACGGTGGGACGAAATCTCAAAATATCTTTTTAAAAAGGGCGTTCTGGGAAAAAGTTATTGGTCAAGGTCTATTGTCTTCTTTTTACCTTTTTATATGCAAAGTATAGAAAAAAAGTAATGTAATCTTTAAAAAATTCGGCCTCGAGATTTTGATGAACCCCCAAGTTTTAGATCTCCCCGAGTCCGAAAAATACATTTCTGGTTTTATATCTGTATGTTTGATTCAATCAACAAAGAACCCGCACGGTTCCGAGTACGGGGGCATATTATAGTGACATTTTAGTGCCCTATACGCTCCCGTAATATACTATCACTATATGCAGCAGTTTATGTCAGTCTGTAAATACAATAGCTCAAAAACGTCGCTCGTCAACGAGCTAGACGTGAGAAATTTGCGTGGGCTCTTTGCTTTTTTACTTTTAGTTTCCTTTCGAATTTTCGGCAAAATCCTTCGACGGTAAGTTTGTCTATCCCTCAGTCCATGTACGTGCGAAAAAGATAACTGAAAAACACAACGGGCAACATGAATGAAATTCAGCAAATGGTTTAAACATTAGAATTTAAATCGGTATTAAATGCTAGACCAAATCTGCCGGATTTTATTGTCTTTCTACTCGTGAACAAATAACTCAAAGACGTAAAAAGATTTTTTTTTTTAAAGACCTATACATCAATCAATATGGTAGACCTGTCTAATTTTGGTCTAAATGAGCCAAAACATAGTCTATCGGTTTGTATCTATTCCTGCATATATGAACGCGATAATTTGAAAACAGAGCAAGCTACATGAATGAAATTTGGTAAGTTGCCTTGACGCAAAAATTGCAGATCTATTTCAAATTAATTCTATTTTCTAAGTGACGATAAAGTTGAAATATTTTGAGAAAGTAGGGATTTCGAATAGGAACATCCATCGTTACTATCATTTCAATAATTATCTACTATAAATACAAGTATTCTATAAACAAGTTTTCCAAATTTAAAATTAATTAATCGAAATATCGGAGCTTCTTGAAGAATACTACCTGGATCCGAACCGGAATATCGGGGAAACAGAAAACTATGAGAGGTTATATATTTTATGTTCGCTTCCTGAATATTACTAATTAAATCAAAATTTAAAAAGGCCGTATCAGACGGAAACAATTCATTAAAATTTCAAAATACCTCTACCAGATTATACTTTTTCACCATGTACCATACAATTAAACCAGGATCATTTTTCTTCCGTTGGTAAAGAATTCCCATGTGAAAAAATTGAAATACTCCGAGGTAAAAGAAAATGAAATTAAGAAGACAAGAAAAATTATCATAGTAAACATCTCTTAACGATCACGTGACTATTATATGCGTAAAGAAATATCACTTTCGCGCGTGACTATCTTTCGATAAGTTTATTCTGTTCTCTTATCAATAGCCTTCCATACGTTTCACCATTTGTCTTTCGAAACAATTATAAGCTTCCCAATATGCTAATCGATTTATCTTTTTATGAATAAAATCCGTTATTAGTGATACAAAGAAAATTATTCCTGCACGTGTTCCACGTTCGATTAATAACAAATGTTTCACTGTTAATTCATTTGAATAATTTTATCATTTGTGCTTACCGATTTTAATGAATAAGAGATAAAAGCATTTCTATTTTATTTCTATTGATATTTTAAGTTACAATGTTCTTCTTTCTAATCACTAGCAGAATCTTCCATCAGATCCCTTTATTACTCATAGGTATACGAAAAATATGTGAAGAACTATAGCTTTAAATTGTTATCAAAGCAAGTACTTACAATATTGCATGTTATTAGTGTGTATTTGTTTGTTAAAAAAAGTGCCATAAATAATTCGATGCTTATTTTTTAAATACAGTCGATGCTCGTTATAACGACCACTTACTATAAAGATCATTCCATTATAAAGACCAGTGATAAAATCCCCAACTGTTTCCCTATACACTCTGTTATTTTACTTCCGGTATAACGACCGTCCAGTGTCTTCTAATCCCAATATAACGTCCGAATTCAGCGGATACTCTTCCCGGTATTTCTCCAAAATTCCTTTATTTTCTTCTTTAAAATCTATTTTAGAAATATATTTTTAATTGATAAAATTTTATTTTTAATACCAATTATAAAAAATAATTTGAGTATTTAGTTGGAATCTCTTTAAAAATAGCCTATTTTTACGGAACTGCTGATCGTGTATATGTACATTTTTTAATTATATCCACTATAGCGACCACTCGTTATAAAGACCTTTTGCTGTGGGACGCAGAGGGTCGTTATAACGAGCGTCGACTGTATTAATTATTCTTGATAATTTATCGCCATTAACCGCCAAGCAGCTTTCTTTTCGGTCCAGCATCTACGCACATGTTACACCTGCCAAGTTACAATTCAGAGTAAATAACAAAAGTTAATGAGCTAGCAACAATCTTATTATGCCATTTTGCAATTTAAGGCGGTAAACACTGTCACATCACCAGGAATATATAGGCGCAGTAAAAACCGAGGTCCAGCATTTTCAGCAAAGTCTTTTGAAATTTTCGTGAATGGTTGTCACCAAAATAAAGAAGTTCCTCCATAAATTTATTCCGGACGACTTACTGAATGCAAACACAGCACCCACAAGCTCCAACGTCATATATCTTTTATGACGCAAGAGCTTATAACGCCCCTATGGCAGTTATTAAATTTGATTCAATGTAAACTGATTGCGAAGATTATATAACTTAGAACGCTCAGGAGTCCCGTGATGATTCTGAATCAAGATTAAATCAATCAGCTTATAAAAGAGATTTAAATTTAATTCCCATCAACAAAAGACCCATATAGACATTTATTGGTTTTGTATTTACTTTTTCACTCTCTTACATACATTTTTGCTTCGGTAACTGTCTCGTTCTGCTTTGAATTTTAGCACTATGTTGTCCCATGAAACGAAACGTCAATCATTTTTTAAAACTTCTTTTTAATTGAGCCTGTGACTCTTTAAGCTGGCGAACCTTTTTTTTTTTTTTTTCCCTATTTGAATTTAAGCTGTGATCTTCCAACTTAATTTTACGTGCGATTTATGATTTTAAGTGTACTTAATTTTAACATTTGTTTGGTGCAGTTGGGACAACTTAAGCTCTTGTACTAATAAAAAACAACACAAAAATCTATTATCTATATTAGATTTATCCAGAAATTGCGGTAACGCTCACGTGGTTCGGTTTGGCTACGTGCCAAGGAGATTCAGACGGTGTGCTTACGTCTACAAATTAGAATACTAAGTGGATAAATGGATCTTATTACTACTTGACTGTTTATTTTATTAATTTTTTTAACCGAGTTTAGCAGCTTTCTTTCTTTTTTCATTTTATGTTGATTCATCGGATTGAATTATATGTACTTCGTTTTCTTTCTTTTTATTTAATTCATGCACACAGAACTATTTAGAATAGTTCAGTTTTTGTTAAAAGGTTTCTTTCTTTTTCGTACTTAATTTTGGAAATTAATATTTATATATTTTTCCCTTAACCGTTCTTACACTGAAATGCTCCTTTTACTTAAAGATTTCCAGTCATCAATTTACATATTTTTTTAATTTTGCATTTCTTTTAGTGGAATTTGCATTATTTTTACTCGGACAAAACGTAAGTTAGTGTCAATTGATTCATCAGTTCTGTTTTTAATGCTTTTTTTTATTATTATTTCTTAATCACTCTGGCAATATGCATGAGATTTTCTTCAACAACTTTCGTTAGTAAATCTGTGACAATCATATCTGAAATATTGTTGGCAAGCGAAAAGTCCATCTTAGACGGGCACAAATCTTCTAGTTACAAGTAATTTCAAAAACTAAATCAAAATACTCAAGGAACGCTCTTGCTGTGGCATATTATTTTAGAATAAATCCATTCTGGCAGATAAAAAATACACGAAAGATCCGATAAAGCATAAGCAACGAGCTAATAATAAAATGTTTCTTTTCACCTAGCTTAACGTTAATCTGGCCGACCAATCACTTTTACTAGCCTACCCAGAACCTGCCTTGTTTGATAGAAGTCAGCTAGCTTATCATTAATCTGCGTCGGTCATGCTCTATCATGTTAACAAATCAATCGAATCTCTGGGCAGAGGCGCATTCAAACTGACAACTTTCCAAAGGAAATTGTAATTTCTCTCTCTCTCTGCTCACTGAAGCGGCCAGTTTCCTGAGCGGATTTGGGCAATCTTGGCAATGATATTTAGATACGCAATGACGCGTCACTTCCTCCGAAAGTTGCCCATTTGTTACATAACGCTCCCATATAAGTGACGTCCTTCGAATTTCAATAACAAGGCCCAGAAATCATTGATGCAGATTTCGGGATGTCTTCCGAATTTTTAGAAATGTTTGCTTTTTTTCCACCTCGTTGTCTCTTTTTCCGAGTATAGATTATGTTCCTTGAGATTGACATTGAAGTCTCTTTGAACTTACCAAGGCCCTTGCATGTAATTTCCAAAGAATTTAATGATGTCAAATTATTGTATAACGGTTAAGGTGAATAAAGTGTTTTAAGCACATTACTGCATCTTAATACTGCTATCTTTATCTTGCATGTATGTAAGCTTGTTCAACATCTAATGCTAAACCATAGGATCAATTTCAATGAAAATTGGGACAATAACTTACTGACTGAGCAAAAATACTTTGAGTGCGAGACATTCCTTACACAACCATGAGGGAGGGAAGAGAACCGTAAACCATCATCAACGGTGAAAATTCTGGAACATTTGGGAATATTCCAGATCATTTTCGAATATTTTGTTAATATTATTGCATTTTGGAACAACCTAAAATACTATACAACATAAGATAAATTTTTGAAAATTTACACATTACAGAACATTCTCTATCATTCTGGGTATTCTAGAAGCTTTTTGGAAAATTCGGAACATTTGGGGATATGCTAGAATATTTTCCAACACTATTACATCCTGAAAGTTTATAGAACTTTCTAATGATTTCTACGGCATTTTCAATTATTCTAGATCACAGAAATGCACGAGAAAAAAACGAGCAGAAATTATGATCCCGAAGAACACTTTGTATATAAGCAAGTGAGTTACAAACAAGTAAATCCAGTTACTTCCGATTGTATTTAAATAATAATGTATGCAGAAACTGGATCCAATTTAAACATGTAAGCAAAAGAAGACAACTATGGTAATAAAATATCGCACATTTTTAATTCTAAATCTGTAAGCCATTAATCACATATATGTACAGAAATGTTAACACAAAATAGGGCAAATATTGGCACAGTCTTAAAAAATCTTATTGGCAGGTAATCACAAAATCCCACAGAGCAAATTTACCACTAAAACTAACACATCCAATTTATAGGGGGAAGGGGGGGAAGATGAAAAATGATCACCGCTTTCCGTTACGCTACAAATATGATTTCAGGTTTTATGAACTACACATGCGAAATAGATTTATTCAAATTTTTAATCAAAATTGGGTACTTCAACAGGATGAGTCTTTTTCATTTCAAAATAGTACCGGCCTCGGATCTGCCAAAATGGGGAGGGGGGGGGGGGGCCCAGATCAAAAATAGACTTGCAATACCTAGATATTTAGCCTCCCACCACAATATGTTTAACACTTTGACCGGCCATTTCGCACAAAAATGTATGCATGGCACCCGCTATTTGATATAGAAAATATCTCATGTCACCGGGGCAAAAAATGTAATTGAATAAAATTCGAAGTGATTGTCAACACATTTTATTTGCACAAAACAATAGTAAAACTAATAACAATAATAATAATAATAATAATAACTAATAATTTTTTTTTGTATGGTAAAAATTAAAGCATTCACCGACGTGTAAAGGTACACAACATGTCTTACAAATGTATCTCGTTTCGCTGCGCTTTCCTTTTGGAGAGCATACTCGACACTTTCTTGTTGGATTTGTTTTAGATGCAGTAATTATTGGTTCTAAAACGTGGTCCAGAAGTTTTCCTGAAAGCCTAGATACAGGATCTTTGTGTGGAGCTCTTTTAGATGCATGAGAAGTATTTGCTGGTTGTGTGTTGCTTTCAATTGATTCCGAAGATAGCCATATCCTAGCTACTTCTAAGAGAAATTTTTTGTATCTTATTTTATTTTGGCACGTCTTCGAATAAATCACGAAAGCATTAAATAGAAGGCAATTGATAAAAAAAAATGCTGTTTTTTTGGACCATTTGATGCTTTTTCGCAGTATGCTGCTGTTTGCCAAATATTGATCTGCACGATCGACTCCTTTCATATATTTATTGTATTCAATTATACACGAAGGTTTTATTTTATCGTTTATATAATTTTTATTTCGATTTCCAGTTGTTATCATAGACGCATCATGAATTGTTGAAATCATTCGCACTAACCTTTTATCCTTCCATGTGAGGAGCAGAATCGGTCCTTTTCGTAAAAATGTCATTTGCCTTCTCTGAAGATTTTTGGATTTTTCTATAAGTAATTTTGGCAAGCCACGGTTTTCGCGAATGGTACCACATACACGTATTTTATTTTCAAGTAAAATACTAGCTGTTGAAACGTTGTTGTAATAATTATCTTGATACACGTGATGATTAAATCCAAAATACGGTTGCAAAATTGACAATATTGTTTCTTCAAGTTTTTTCCCAACACCAGAATAAACTTCAAAGTTGCAAATGTACCCTGACTCACTTTCACAAACCATTCTCACTAAAATTCCGTATTTTGTAATTTTTGCAGGATTATATGTTTTGAATTTTAGACGTCCTCTCCATGGTATCATTGCTTCGTCTAATGATAATTGCTGCTTCGGTACATACATCGATTGACTTTTGGAAATAACGTAGTCTAAGAGAGGTCTAATTTTATAAAGCCTATCTGTACTAAGTACATTTTCAACGTTATCACTGAGGTGGAAAAATGTGAAGATCTGTTCAAACCTCATCCTGCTCATTGTTTTAGGGAATATTGGTATTTCCACCAAAGGGTCAGTTGACCAATAATCTCTCCAGCAAGTTTTTTTCGTTTGTCCCATCAATACCAACAATCCAAGAAACTTTTTCATATCGTTCGTTTTTACTTCCTTCCACTGTAAAGTTTTGGCTGAATTTTTATGCAAATCTTTCATTTGGGTGTGATATAGATTTGTTTGAGAAACAACTAAATTAAAAAATTCTTCATCAAAAAACGAATCGATTACATCAACGATGCTTGGTGGATCACATTCGAAGTTCGGTACTCTCGAATTTCTCGAATAATCTTCCAAAGAAGGAACAATATCAATATCATTCCACTCTTCATCACTATCTGCTTCACTATCGGAAAGAATTCTTCTTTGTCGTTTTGATGGTCTAATGTCTGAATCATCACTATCAGAATCACTGAACTCGACATCACTCGGACAATCCGACAAAACATCCGCATATAACTCGCTAAAACGTTCTTCCGACATGGTTCAAATTTTTTAAATTTTTACAATGCAATGGAAACAGAAATCAGAAAAGTAATTTTGATTTTGAAAAGCCAACATGACAAAATTTTGCATTGCAAGTGTCGTATTCAAGCTATTTATTAGGAATGGTTTCGCATCCCCTAACAGGGGGATGCGTATTTATACCCCAAACTGACCAATCAGATTGCGTATCTGATCTAATCCCAAACATAACAAAAGTAGCCAATCATACGGCTACGACAGCAAGTTTTTGAAAAAATATTTGCATTTCATGAACTTAGAAAAAAATATCACAGTGCAAAGACGAGTTATCTCGTCACCGGTCAACAACGTTCGGGCATGAAAA